>KZ652461.1:27130-49510 GCA_001010745.2 Gerris buenoi | reverse complement strand
TTATCGGAAGGGTTATTTTGCTATCTTTGCCCCCCCTGTAGGGGGCAAAATATTGGTGATAGAAAAAATAGTTTCGAGTAAAAGTTTATTATTTTTCACAGTAGAATCCAAATATGCTACCAAAAATATACGTCCCAATTTGAAATTTTAAAGTAAGGTGGTCTGGGGGCAAAGTGGGTGGTTGCCCCGAGTGGGTGATAGCATGAAAACAAACTTCCCTTGGCATGGTAGAGATCCCCCAAGTTTCATTAATTTATCTCAAACCGTTCAAAAGTTAAAAGGGGGGGGGGGGAGACTTTTGGACCACCCTGTAGAATGAAGCATTTGGCTGTATAAAAAATATAATCATTAAAAACATACATTTTGTTTACTGGTTTGAAAGATGAAGAAAAATCTATTTAAGACAAAAAGTTCCTTCTTTCCTTATGTTTTTACTTTTCCTCACTAATAATAGTAGGAAAAGTATTGTTTTTTTTGTTTTTTTTACTTTCTTATAGAAAGAAAAAGTATTGTGATGCGCGAAAATTCGATTTTGATGAGTTCAAAAAAGTGGCTTTGAAAAAAAGTCTGTCAGCCGACTGTGCAGAGCCTGAATTACTAGGCCTATTTTGACGAAATTATAGACATACATGTTGGTTAGTAACACTAATCAAATAGATGAAGTTTGATTTCTTTCCTCGATCTGAAATTCCAATTTTAAAGTTAAAGTTCACGTTTACGCGAGCGATGCGCGTGAATGCTTGGACGGATAACGTTGTCCAACGAACTCGTCCTGGGCATTGGTAAAATGAACACGTCTACCGAATTTCATCAAAATCGGTTGACATTTACTTAAGTTATAGTCGCACGTTTTATGATTCGCGGACACACAGTCACGGAACCAAAAATGTTCCCTGATGTCTCAAACGGATTTCTGTCTTGGAATTTTTAAAATCTGAGGCATTTTTTCGTTCTCAACGAAAAAAAGTGAACACAATCCTTCCGGTACCTTCGGTAAGCTCGGAAGCAATAAAATAAAATACATATTAACAAGCCCTTTTTTGGGTGGTTCTGAAGGGAACGCAGAGGACCATATCAAAACGTTTGCCAACCTATTATTGATTTTAAGAGGGAAACATCTCATATTAAAATAGGATGGGGCAGACGAAGATTATGTACATGTTCTGATTAACAAACAATTGTAATTAGATCTTTGATGTATAATACAACATGCAACACAATATTTTAATGACGATTACAAGTAATGCAACTTAAATTCATATCTGCAAAAAGATAAACATAATATAATGTTTAACACATCACAGTTCCGCCATTTTTAAGAGTATCATAAGCTTGTTCTTACCAATTTACCAAATAAATAAATTAATATGTTAAGATTTAAAATTAAAAGATTTAAAATTATATTTATAACTTTGTTAACTTACTTTTTTTCTATTTTATTTCGGAAGTTGTCTATGAAACGAATCGTTCCACCACCATATATAGCACGAGACGGGAAATGTGATAAGATATTTTTAACTTTATCAACTACCCATGTGTTTGATATGTTAAGAGTAACAATTAACTGTTTTAAGATCACATGATTAAATATTTAACGTGAAATATATTTAACGATTTCCCCTCACAGTTGGCCCAAGTTTAGGTGGGCCAAACAAAGGCCTAGGTCAGAATGAGAGGCGCTATGTATGATAGTCGACGCCGACGGCTGCATAAAAAAAAAATTGGCAACGAGTACTACTGCGTATTTCGTAATACAAACCTACTTGTCTCTCATTGAACTTCCTTTTTACTGAATTATAACTAGACCAATTAAGAACTGAATTAAAGGCACCTAACTATGCCAACTTATTTAAAATACTTTAGGACCCCGGAAATCCGCGAACCAGGAAAACCCCAATGTTCCCAAATTTTGGGGCAAAAATCAATTATACATAGCAAAAAGATAAATTGGCAGAAAAACAAATTCAAATGTATATTTGTATACTCAAGGCGTCCTCTCTCATTCAACAACCCAAATGAAGCATTTCCCTCAAAACAAACATATTAACCCCTTACACTTCACATTCTATAGTTTTTTAGAGATGATTTTTGGGAGCTCAAAACCATACCATATATATAAAATATGTATATTTGTACTCAGAGTGTCCTCCTCTATCATTCAACACTCTACATGATGCATTTCCACTAAACAAGCATATTAACCCCTTTAGCATTTGTACTCAACTCCGCCAAAGCCGGTCCCAAGCCCAGTTGAGAAAGGAGGAGGGAACTCCTCTACAGTCTGAGGACCTTTCTCAGGGGGTACAGAAGACCAGAACATCAGGTCTCTGAAGGTAGAGGGAGGCAGCATAGGGCCTTAGGGGGCAGCCCCCCCACTATGCTAGGGTAATATGGGCCAATCCCTCATATGCCTAAAAACCTAAAAGATTAAAAGAAGACAAAGAAAAGAAACCGGACAGGAATATCGGATGTTGACCTGGCGTGGATTTAGGACCACAATTCTTGCTACTTGGAATGTTAGAGCAATTGCTGGAAAAGAGGTGGAGTTGGTAAAAGAAGTGACAAAGGCAGGGGTAAGCTTTGTGGCTTTAACGGAAACTAAAAAGAAAGGACAAGGATGTACAGAAATGGAAGATGGATTCATTTTACTATATTCGGGAGTGACTATTGAAACAAGAGCAAGAGGCGGAGTTGCTGCCCTAGTCGACAATGCAACCAAAAAACTAATCACTGAATGGAAATTTATAAGTGAAAGAATTATGAGTGTAACTTTTGAGAAACTAGAATGGAATAAAGGACCCTTAACAATAATAGTTGCATACGGACCCAACGAAGACGATCTAGCAGAAAACAAAGATGCCTTTTTCGAGACTTTACAGAACACCGTTGATGACTCTAGAGGTGAAGTAATAATCATGGGAGACCTAAACGGTAGAGTAGGAAACTGTAACAAGGGATATGAAACCGCTATAGGTCCTCACGGAGAAGAAGCTCGAAACGATAATGGCAAAAGGCTTTTAAGATTTTGTACTGTCAATCAATATGCTATTCTTAACACTAAATATCCACACAAAGATGCCCATAAATACACTCGGGTACAACCTGGGAAAGATGAAAAATCCATCATTGATTATATTATAGCCTCTAATAGCATAAAGAGGAAAGTGAGAGATGTTAGAGTCAAAAGAGGCCCAGAGATTGGAAGTGACCATTATTTACTAACAGCAAAGATAGCAATAGCCAAGAGAGACTTGAAGAAGAAGAAGAATAAGCGGAAAAACAAGAAAGAGATCAAGGAGAAGATAAAATGCTGGAAGCTTAGAGAGGAAGAAATTCAAGGTCTCTACAGGAACAAAGTAGAGGATTTAATCAACCAACAGGACTACTCTACAAAGAATTTAGAAGATACTTGGATGATGTTTCAGGACACCCTCACAAAAGCTGCCTCAGAGGTATGTGGAAAATCAAAATGTGGAAAGCGGAAGTTAGTCACTAGATGGTGGACTGAAGAAATAAAAATCAAAGTGCAGGAGAAGAAAAGGGCCTGGGAAAAGTACTTAAAAACTAGATGTGTGGAGGACTACAGTGAATACAAAAGAATAAGAAAGGAAGTAAAACTAGCAGTGAAAGAAGAGAAAAAGAAGGCATGGGAAGAATATGGAAACATTATAGAAAGAAGCTCTAAAGACAATCCGAAATTATTTTATAAAATTTTAAAAAACATGAGAAAAGACAAAGAATGCCCAATTAAATTTATCACAGACAGGTTCGGAAATACTCTAACGGACCAAAAGAAGATTATGCAACGCTGGAAGGAGTACTTCGAAGAACTTCTGAAAAATGAAGAGTTTAGCGAGGCAGAGGCAGAAAGTAACGAATCCTTTTCAGAATCAAGAAGGAGTACTACCACAGAAAAAGGAGCAATGGAAATAGAAGAGGGAGAAATAGACTTAGCAGAACTAAAGTGCGCACTCGGCAAATTAAAAATGGGTAAAGCAGCCGGCCATGACGGAATTTCCCCCGAAATGTTAAAGCACATGGGTGCTGAAGGAGAAAAACTCCTCCTGAGAGTAATACAACTGGCATGGGAAACAAAAAATATCCCCAAAGACTGGGAGGTTGCTGTGATTATCCCTATTTTTAAGAAAGGAAATAATCGAGAGTGCAGTAACCACCGGGGCATTTCACTGCTCACTGCTCAGTGTCCCCGGAAAAGTCTATATCAGGATTTTGGAGACAAGACTGCGGAGACTAGTAGAACCACAGCTGCACGAGGCACAGAGCGGGTTCAGGCCAAACAGAAGCACTAACGACCTTATCTTCACAATGAGACAGATAAGCGAAAAAGCTATTGAGCGCAATAAAGATGCATACCTGTGTTTCATCGACCTAGAAAAAGCCTTTGATAAAGTGCCATGGGCCAAGCTATGGACGGCACTCAGGAATAAGAACATACCTGAATCTCTGGTTCTACGAATCAAGAGTTTTTACATCACTTGCAGAAACTATGTTAGGACTTCCAACATGTCATCAAGCGAATTTAGGACAGATTGTGGCGTAAGACAGGGAGACATATTAAGCCCCCTGCTATTTATACTTCTAATGGACGAAGCTATACAATCGTGCCAAATTAAATGCAGTAAATATATGATTGGAAGATGGCAGCTGGCACCAGTGACGATGTCGACAATGGCTTACGCAGATGACCTAGTTCTAGTAGCAGATTCCCCTAGCAAACTCCAGGAAAATTTAAACTGTTGGGACCAAGAGCTGAAAAAGAGAGGAATGAAAATCAGCCTCGATAAAACAAAAGTTATGGTCATCTCTAGGGAAGAAAAAGCTCTAAATCTGCAATTAAACAACAAAGTTCTGGAACAGGTGCAAACCTTTAAATATTTAGGCTCCATTATCAGCAGTGATGGCAAAATAAAAGCGGAAATAAATGCAAGGACAGCAGCAGCGGGTAAACTGTTTCACGCACTTAACAAGAGGTTTATTGGAAAGCAAGAGGTTTCTTCAAGGACTAAGATGCTAGTATACAAGAACACGTATATCCCAACATTGACTTACGGATCGGAGTGTTGGACAATGACGCAAAAAGAAGCAGCCAGTCTACAAACTTCCGAGATGAGGTATCTCAGAAAAGTCGAAGGGAAAACCCGAAGAGATCGGATCAGAAACCAAACCTTCCGAGACAAGCTCTAAATTAAGTCGGTGAAAGAATTTATCAGCTGCAACCAATTGCGATGGTTTGGGCATCAAGTTAGAATGGAAAAGGAACGCTTCCCCAAACAAGCCTATGAAGCAAGGCCCCAAGGAAAGAGACCCCGCGGTAGACACCGGATGACCTGGGAGGACAACATCAAGGCATCACTTCAAGAGCGAGGGGTGAACTGGAACCGGGCTCAGGGTTTAGCGGAAGATCGGTCTGAGTGGAGATCTCTTTGTCAAGCCTCTACACCTTACGGTAAAAGAGGTCGCGATTAAGTAAGTAAGTAAGCATTTGTACTCAGGGTGTCCTCCTCTTTCATTCAACACCCCACATGATGCATTTCCACTAAACAAACATATTAACCCCTTAAGCATTTGTACTCAGGGTGTCCTCCTCTTTCATTCAACACCCCACATGATGCATTTCCACTAAACAAACATATTAACCCCTTAAGCATTTGTACTCAGGGTGTCCTCCTCTTTCATTCAACACCCCACATGATGCATTTCCACTAAACAAACATATTAACCCCTTAAGCATTTGTACTCAGGGTGTCCTCCTCTTTCATTCAACACCCCACATGATGCATTTCCACTAAACAAACATATTAACCCCTTAAGCATTTGTACTCAGGGTGTCCTCCTCTTTCATTCAACACCCCACATGATGAATTTCCACTAAACAAACATATTAACCCCTTAAACATTTCTACTCAACTAGGCCAAACTACTACTTGTAAACTACTAGGCCAATTTCAAGTATGGACAAGTTCATATACATAGTTGTCTAGGGAAAACTCTAGTTTCCTAGATATTGCTACAAATAATTTCAATTGTAAAGGGTGATAAGTTGGGTTTGATTCCCCATACGGGTGTGTTTAATAAAATGTTTAATAATAAATAACTGTAACCATAAAAAACAACTTACAACTGAATCATACATAGTATGAGTGTGATAAAATTATTAACTTTATGAATTAATTGTAATTTAATACTTTATTTTTTTTTAACTTCTTAAACATATATGTACCGGAGGCTATTCTGTGAAATTAAAGCTTGAAAATATGCAAACAAAAAACGAAAGAGAATTTGCTAATATGTATTTAATAAGTTTCTATTAGAATAAAAATAATTCAATAGAATATAATTCATCAAAATGTATTCAAATATTCATTTTATATAGATTTATTTATGAATAATACAGCAAGAAATGAATAAAATAAACTGCGAGCATTAAAGTTTTTACAGATAAGCTAAATACACAACAGTCATAAGATTAGAATACTAATTTTTTTTTTAGAGGCAGTTAAGAGAAATATGGCGCCATTCAAAAAAAAATCAATGAATGCTAACTACCAATCAAATATCATTTGAATGAATGGTTTACCTACAGATTCATAAAGTAATACAATATAAATAAATAATCCTAATTCACTAATGTATACAAGTTCATTTCCTTCACAAATATAATAAGAGATAACAAGTGTTTTGTACGTATGTATAAATAACATGGATAATAAAAGCAGATAAAAACAGTTTTTTTTTTTTTAAAGAATAATCTAAAGCTGTTCTAAGCTCACACGAATGTACCGTTTAGACTTAGACAAAGGGATATCATCTCTAAAATGAATTATGTAATTACATAATATAGATAAAATCTTTCAAACATAACATAAATAAAAAAAAAAAAATGAACTGTGTTTACAAAGGGATGTATTCTCTGAAGTGTATAAATCAAATGAAATTGTGCTACCAAGCGATTCTGGACTGTATTAATAACTGCACATAAGCCTATTCAATAATTCAATGTGATTATAATAAAATAGAGGCATTTTGGAATATAATAGATACCCTCCAAACTGCAAATCACAGGATTTTTGAATTCAACTTGCAATTAAAAAAAAACAAAAAACTTTTTAATTATAAAATATTGATTAATTAGGTATGATAAATAAAGTTGCCAAGTATGTGCTTTCAGCACACACAAAAGGCAAGCACTTAACAAATTGTAATAAACAAAAGAAAAATGTATTTTTAATAAGAGTTCATAAGGTGTTAAAAGCTGTTATTGTATTTGAAGTTGTTGATGTTAAGATNTCAATGAATGCTAACTACCAATCAAATATCATTTGAATGAATGGTTTACCTACAGATTCATAAAGTAATACAATATAAATAAATAATACTAATTCACTAATGTATACAAGTTTATTTCCTTCACAAATATAATAAGAGATAACAAGTGTTTTGTACGTATGTATAAATAACATGGATAATAAAAGCAGATAAAAACAGTTTTTTTTTTTAAAGAATAATCTAAAGCTGTTCTAACAATAACAATTGACTTAGTGTTAACTATTGTGAAGGAAACAACAGCCATAAGCTTAAGTCTGAGGTAAACACATAAAAATAACATACGCAGTCACATTGACATAATAATGTCTAATTCAACCATTTGAAAGTACATACATTTTTAAAACTTTAATAGTCTCATTTGCATGTGGTCTACAATGTCATTGGTTTTTTGTTAACAATAATTATTTCTGGACTAATTTGAATACATTATCTCTTGTTAGCTTTTTACTTATATTAAAAGAAAGCTCTATGCTTCAACAGATTCTTAATCTAGATCAGTGGTTCCCAACCGGTGGTTTGCAACCCACTAGTGGGTCGCAAGGTGGAAGGATTTTTGGTGGGTCGCGGCAAAAAGTGAATGATCACGTCAAGGGTAAATTGTAAACATAGCTAACTGAATTCTACACATTCACTTACTGTTAATGTAAGCTTATATCTTTTATAGTGTAATTTTGTTCATATAGGCTTATAGTAAAAGTTCCTTTATCGACTGCGATATTGTGTTATTCTTACCACCTCTACATAACTTTAAGGAATGTTATATTTACTGTACCTTGGGTCATAAAGTATTTTAACAAACAAAAATGGGTCCCCAAACACAAAAGGTTGGGAACCACTGATCTAGATTAATAATACATATGTATTTATGATTTTAATATTTCAATACAGTTATGATTATTCTGGTATTAAATTAATTATTGAAAATTTGGTAAAACTGCAGTTATTCAACCACCCTTTCATTCAACACCCCCACATGATGCATTTCCACTAAACAAACATATTAACCCCTTAAACATTTGTACTCAGGGTGTCCTCTTTCATTCAACACCCCCACATGATGCATTTCCACTAAACAAACATATTAACCCCTTAAGCATTTGTACTCAGGGTGTCCTCTTTCATTCAACACCCCCACATGATGCATTTCCACTAAACAAACATATTAACCCCTTAAGCATTTGTACTCAGGGTGTCCTCTTTCATTCAACACCCCCACATGATGCATTTCCACTAAACAAACATATTAACCCCTTAAGCATTTGTACTCAGGGTGTCCTCTTTCATTCAACACCCCCACATGATGCATTTCCACTAAACAAACATATTAACCCCTTAAGCATTTGTACTCAGGGTGTCCTCTTTCATTCAACACCCCCACATGATGCATTTCCACTAAACAAACATATTAACCCCTTAAGCATTTGTACTCAGGGTGTCCTCTTTCATTCAACACCCCCACATGATGCATTTCCACTAAACAAACATATTAACCCCTTAAGCATTTGTACTCAGGGTGTCCTCTTTCATTCAACACCCCCACATGATGCATTTCCACTAAACAAACATATTAACCCCTTAAGCATTTGTACTCAGGGTGTCCTCTTTCATTCAACACCCCCACATGATGCATTTCCACTAAACAAACATATTAACCCCTTAAGCATTTGTACTCAGGGTGTCCTCTTTCATTCAACACCCCCACATGATGCATTTCCACTAAACAAACATATTAACCCCTTAAGCATTTGTACTCAGGGTGTCCTCTTTCATTCAACACCCCCACATGATGCATTTCCACTAAACAAACATATTAACCCCTTAAGCATTTGTACTCAGGGTGTCCTCTTTCATTCAACACCCCCACATGATGCATTTCCACTAAACAAACATATTAACCCCTTAAGCATTTGTACTCAGGGTGTCCTCTTTCATTCAACACCCCCACATGATGCATTTCCACTAAACAAACATATTAACCCCTTAAGCATTTGTACTCAGGGTGTCCTCTTTCATTCAACACCCCCACATGATGCATTTCCACTAAACAAACATATTAACCCCTTAAGCATTTGTACTCAGGGTGTCCTCTTTCATTCAACACCCCCACATGATGCATTTCCACTAAACAAACATATTAACCCCTTAAGCATTTGTACTCAGGGTGTCCTCTTTCATTCAACACCCCCACATGATGCATTTCCACTAAACAAACATATTAACCCCTTAAGCATTTGTACTCAGGGTGTCCTCTTTCATTCAACACCCCCACATGATGCATTTCCACTAAACAAACATATTAACCCCTTAAGCATTTGTACTCAGGGTGTCCTCTTTCATTCAACACCCCCACATGATGCATTTCCACTAAACAAACATATTAACCCCTTAAGCATTTGTACTCAGGGTGTCCTCTTTCATTCAACACCCCCACATGATGCATTTCCACTAAACAAACATATTAACCCCTTAAGCATTTGTACTCAGGGTGTCCTCTTTCATTCAACACCCCCACATGATGCATTTCCANTGTATTTGAAGTTGTTGATGTTAAGATGTTAGAAGTTGTTATTGTATTTGAAGTTGTTGATGTTAAGATGTTAGAAGCTGTTATTGTATTTGAAGTTGTTGTTGTTAAGGTGTTAGAAGTTGTTGTTGGTACATAACAATGTAAAACTAAAAAACAACCATTTCAAGAAAAAAACATTTTAAAAGGGTTTGTTTTTTTTTTTTTTTAAATCAATAACTTTATAAGCTGTCAATTAAAAAAGCTGAAATGCCGTGAATCAAAAGTATACAAGGAATTTAGGTAGCTGTGCTCAATAATAAAATTGTATATTATGTAATTAAATGAGCTTCCATGTTTGGCTATGTAAAATAAATGAGCTTCCATGTTTGGCTATGTAAAATAAATGAGCTTCCATGTTTGGCTATGTAAAATAAATGAGCTTCCATGTTTGGCTATGTAAAATAAATGAGCTTCCATGTTTGGCTATGTAAAATAAATGAGCTTCCATGTTTGGCTATGTAAAATAAATGAGCTTCCATGTTTGGCTTTATGGATGCCAAACATGGAAGCTCACAGCTCAACTAAGCAAAAAGCTTAACACCTCACAAATGAGCATGCTCAGGAGCATATATAGCATTAAATAAATACAAAAAATAAAAAAACAGGATATTATGAAAAAACACCGAACGAAAAACCTACAGACTCAAGCACACCAACTTAAATGGAACTGGGCCGGACATGTAGCTAGGCTGCCTACTAGCAGATGGGGCTAAAATCTCAACAGACTGGACACCTTTGAACTACTCAAGAAGAAGAGGAAGACCTAGGAGGAGATGGAGGGATGAAATAGTGGAGAAACTAGGCATTTTGTGGCATAGAACAGCACAGGAACTGCTAGAAGAAAGTTATCCAAAATCTGTATAAGTAGAAGAGGAATTGATGAAATACTTTTTATTTCTCTTTCTTTTGTTATTTATAATTTTACTGTTTAAATTTTCTTGCCACAAAACTTTTTCCCCCTTAAGGGGAGGCTTCTGCATCACAAGAAGTGTCAATGAAGCTATTTTCATTTTCATTTTCATATTACGTAATTACTTCTATCATAAATAAAAAAAATGTTGTATAAATAAAATAAATAAAGGCATGGAATGCTAAAACTCAAACCATTTGTAAGATAAAAAAAAGTAAAGGCATGGAATGCTAAAACTCAAACCATTCCTAAGATAAAAAAAAAGTGTAAGTTCTTTTTTTTTAGAAGTCATAGAAGATAACTTAAAAAGCAGAGTTGGTTTTCACAACTTTTTCTTGAGTTGATCAATTAATAAAAATAATTAATTTAACCATAAATTTGTTATAGATATAAAAAAAGATTAAATCATGTTAAGAAAGGTCTCGTAAAAAATCCCATGCCTAATTTACTTTATGAATGAACAATATTGTAATTGAAATGATACCTCAAGAGAAGAACGTAGTATAGAGGTGCAATTGTATCAGACAAGGGTTATCTCTAGCCAACTACTTATCAGTTTGATAACTAACTCAAAGACACAACAAAGATCAAACATTTACTTTATCACAGTCACATCAAGATGTCTATCATGAAATTTTTGATTAGTATTACAGTAATTTGTATTCAATGGAAAATTTTTCACTGGACCCAGCATCAGATCAAAAATATAAACTTAGCAATTCTTTTAGCTTTTAATAAATTCTAAAACTACTATGGCTCATCTCAATAATATGAGTAATATTCAGAATATAGGTAATATACGCATGTGATAGTAAGTGTGAATGGATATTCCAATTACACGCATCAGATCAAAAATATAAACTCAGCAATTCCTAGCTTTTAATAAAAATCCTAAAGGTACTACGCCTCATCAGGCAACAACAATAATCAGAACATAATATATGCATTATGCATGTGATAGTGAGTGTGAATGGATATTCCATTTAATGAACAATTATAAAGAAAAATTGAATGAGTTTATCTAATGGTGACCCCTATGTTATTTGACTGAGAATAATAATAATTGTTTTAGGTAGAAATTACAATTCTTGTAATAAACTATATTTTAAACTACAAGTTAGAATTTACACTACAGCAGAGCCGCTAATCCAGAAAAATTTGATACTTCTTTAGATAGTTACTCCCCTCTGATTTTTTTTCCTCTTTGAGTCATTTAACATCAAAATACCATATTTTTAATAAATTGCAATCATTATACACTTCAATTTTTTGCTTGACTCAAATAAATATTATATTAAATATGAGAGCAATGGAATTAAGATGTAATCAACTGTTATCTTTAATCTAAACCCTATAGAATTTGGGTAGCTTTCAAACTTTTATTTGCAATAGCAAATAAAATATATTAATGTTCAATACACCTTTTATTCTATTTAGCATATTTTTTTAACAATTTAGTACTCAACTGCTAATGTGAACCAAAGGTAAATATAGTCTTATACTTAGTCAAATCAGTATTAAAAAAAGGTTATACGAAGGCATTATATATAATAAATTTAGAAAGCTATCATCAAAGTAGAAGCATCTAAAAGATTAAAAGTTAATTTTAATAGATACGTTATAAAATGAGAAAATTAAAAGAAATGTTCCTAATAAATAGGAACACCCAGATGAAAGTACATGTCTCCTAATCAGTATAAACAAACATATCCTTAAAGAATGTAAGAAGTAAACGACTAAGACATCATGAAATCATAAAAGCAAGATTAAAAAAAGAAATAATTGAACACGAATATCATAATATGTTAATAAACATCATGGAAAATTGTGAAGTAGACGTATCATTTTTACAGATATATATATATAAGTAAGTTTCTTTTGCTAGAAGGGGTCAATGTCAGAAGTAAAAACAAATTATCCACAAAGGAGGCAGTTCTTTTCCTAAATGTACATACCTGAACTCATTTATGTTATGGGTTAGTTGGGTGGATCAAATAAAAATGATTTTAGAATCGTTAAGCCATTGGAAAGTGGGTGAATCTAGTATCTTGTATAGTTATAAAAGAGCTTAAAAATTACCTACGCGGCTTGAGAAAAGTAAAGTAAACAAAATAATAAAAATAAAATGAAAGTAAACTCACCATAGTGTTAAGTACCATGTTGATTAAGTCTCGGGGATAAAGCTTAAAGCTTTGATAAAAAAAATAATACGTAAACAATTATTAAGTGACGTAAAGAGATCGAAAATTTCTTTAATATAGCTAAAAAGCTACAGTAACTATCACCTCAATAGGAACTTAAACACAAGTAAATACTTCGTAATATTATAAACAATAATACTTTAACTAGTATTGACACAACAAAAAGTTTGATTTAAGTAACTAATTAGCAAATAAAATTAATAAAGTCTCAAACCAAAGGTAAAACAGGGCGTTACAAAAAGTTTTTTAAATTATTCGAAGCTCACGATGCGACGCAGGTCGAAGCTAAAACAGGAATGAGATCCGTGTTCGTGTTCGTGATATAAAAAGATTCGTCGTCTTTTTTTACGAAAAACTGACAGGTTTTCAGATTTCACTGGAATTTTTTTTTTCCAACGTCGCAATCAGTGTTGCCAACTAACTTTCTAGTCAACAGATAACCTAGTTGAAGATTTACGTGTAACGAAAATATTAATAATTATAAAAATATGGCTTTAGGAAAATACCTAAATGCCTTTCATTCAAGGAAAAAAAGTATGTTAATTAATTAAAAAAAAGTATACACATTTTGGCATAAATTAAAATAATTATAATATTTTAGGGAAAAACAAATGAAGAAGGTTTTTTATGGGTTACTATAGTAGGTTACTTTACTCAACATTTGTTATTACCCATTAGTTTAAAATTAACTTTTGTGGAATTTAAAAATGTGATGTTATCGGGTGTTTGACTTGTTTTTTTATTACAAATTGTTTTTTAAGCGTTCTTGTTATTTACCATGGCGAAAATATTTACCCCTACAAATCAAATACGTTTAACGAATGTGGCTGTTGTACGAATGAAAAAGACTGGAAAAAGATTTGAAATAGCTTGTTACAAAAACAAGGTGCTTTCCTGGAGGAGTAATGTGTATGTCAACAGAATTTCTATTAATGTGTTTATTTATAGAGCTACATTTCGATAATTTAATATAATTGCAAATAGTTGTTGCTATAAAAACTAATTTTCTTTATTTTTGTCATTAGAAAGAAATGCGGAATGTAATCTTTAATATATTACGCTTGATATATATTTAGCGACCTCACAGAATGGTGACGACTCATCAGATTATATTCCTCCCTAGTTTTTAATGGAATTGTTTTTATACCTACTCTGTTTATTCCCCTTAATTCTAGAAACAAAATATAGCCAACAACTTCAAATATATAGATTATAAAACTCGTAGGAGGCAACAATTGTTTCATATAATATTTTTCAAGAAAAATGAAATTGATACAAGGTTTAAAGTGTCCATTTTGAATTCATTAGGACCTGAATTAAACATTTAAAGAAGAATTAAACAGGCATTATGTTTTAAATTGATGATGATAAAAAATGGATGATAAAATTAATCAAAACATTGTCTTATCAATAGAGAGAATTAATGTTAGTCAAATAATTTATATTTTCATCCATTTTTTTACTAAACTTTCATTTTAAAGTGTTCAACAGGTGATTGTTTACACTTTAGAATATGGTTACATTTTAAACTAATACAAACTAAACTTTTTTTAATAAACATTTTTTCACGTTTTTTCCAGGGTTTTTTTGGGGGGTAGCAACCTCAAATTTAGAGCTTGAATTCATATCTCTATTTTTATTTTATTTTACTTATTTATTTATTTATTTATTTTTTTTTTTGTTAAGGGAGAAGGATATTGATGAAGTACTGCAAACCAACTCTGTCTTCACAAATGTATCTAAGGGTCAAGTTGCCAAGAAAGAAGATTTGGTGAAAGCATTTGGCACCGATGATTTGACTCATATCTGCAAGGAAATTCTACAGAAAGGGGAGCTCCAGGTTTCAGACAAAGAGAGACACAATCAGCTGGACAGTCTGTTTAAAGATATTGCCACTACTGTAACAGGTAATTTGTTGCCTTTCTTAAAGTATGAATTAAAATTATTACGCTCTTAGTTTGGGAGCCAGTGTGACCGAGAGGCTCAAGGCACCCACCAAGCTATTATTGAGTTGAGGCAAATCAAGGTCATGGGTTCAATCTAGTGCCATGATCCTCTGATTTACGGGGCAATTAGACAAGCTGATCTGATCACTCTAAGTCGGGGCCTAGCCTCGAAAAACCTGGCCGTATAACTTGTGTTCCTGGTCAAGTTATGGGGGTTAAACCAGACAGGGCGGTCAGATAGAGATTCCATCGGAAGTAGGGTAGAAAAGTGGGGGAACTATAGGGCCCCCCCCCCCCATTACTTTACCCAATGAACCGACAGTATAATCCTCTTCAACGCTCCCAATTTCCATGTCTCCTTAAGGAAAAGGTTACTAGATGGAACTTGGTCGGGCCATGTAAATGCAACACTGTCAAGTAGTGGGGAGACTGGAGCAAGGAAACTCAGAATGGGACCAGAACCGGATGTTTACTCCTTATGAGCTCCTTTGAATAGCTCACTAATGACCCACACCATACTCGCTTCGGCAGACCCATGTACAGATATGATGTGGGAAGTGGCTGGAACTCTCCACCACAGGGTTAATAAAATGAGTCAGTGTAACCTGATTGCTAGGTTTGAACAAGTGGTTCATCCTACCAGTCAAACCAGTACCAGTATGTTCTTTGTTAAATCTTTTTTCCTCCAGAAGGGAGAAAACATTAACTTTCCATCCTAGTTTATAGGGAGGAAAGGATCCCATTACAACCTAGTTGTGAAAATCTTGACGGAAAGTAACAGTAGAGCCAACTTCTTATTCTTTAAAAATCAGTAATAACTAGAAGCAGTTTTTTTTACTGAATGACTCGACAGGTTAAAAGCTTTTTTAAAAAATATCAGAGTTTAAATAAGGCTAGGCGCATACATGCGATTTTACCTCGACTAAACTATGGAGTCGAAATCGATGAACTCCTGGATTTCTCCTCGACTAAACTGTTTAGTTGTTGGGGGTGCGCATACATTCAATCAGTTGCCATTGAGATCCCCCAGCATTCGTGAGCTATGCCGTACAAAATTATAAACAGAAAAGCATTTGCTTGCGTTTTCCTTTATATATATAAACACAAAGAAACAAAAAAGGAAAATACGATACTGTGTACAACCCGTAATAAGCGAAAGATTATTATTGAATTACATTCTAATCTGAAGAAATATCCAGAAACCTTTTTTGCGTTTTATAGAATGAGTGAACAGAGTTTTAGTGAAATAATTAAACTGGTTAGTCCATATACACAACATGGAGGCGCTCTCTATCGCCAAAAAAAAGATTAAGTGTTACTTTAAGGGAAAAACTCATTTTGAAGGATCGTTGATCGACTGTTTAGTTGAGTGTATGCGCACTCCAATACATGGCAACGTACATAGCACTGTCGACGATAGTTGTTCAACTAAATAGTCAAAAGACGATCGATGAAGTTTTATGACTTTTTAATCGAGCAACTATCGCGTCGATAGTATGCGCACTCCCATAAGGTTAAATAGCTTTTTGACATACAACTAAATAGTCGAGCGATTAAAAATTGTATGTATGCACCTAGCCTAACACGTACTTTTGATTGCCGTTATATAATCAATTTTTATCGTCATTTTAAAAAGTCGTATGGCTTCATAACTGAGTTTAAGTAAGACTTATAGAAAAGAGGTAGGTTTCGTCTAATCAGGTTATACTATTTTTTTTTATTTCTCTTTTCAGAGGTAAACACAAATAAATTACATATTATTCACTTAATCATTTTGTAGCATTAATAAACATTTGAAAGTTATTATAGAAAACAAAGAATACAGTTGGAATTGCACATTTAATTTACGTTTTTTTTTACTATAAGATATAATAAAACAAATTTTAATGTTTTTAAAAGTCATTGTTAAAATTAAAGGTATAAAAAAGTTAGGTAAATTTAGTTATTAATACCTAAAGAAATAGACAAATCGAAATCTTAGGTTTTATTTGTGTTGAATTTCTCCCTTCTAGAGGAAAAATCTTGTATGTACCACGGGAGCAAAAAGTCATAGTACCATCGCTATAATTAACTCCCTCGGCTATGCCTCGGGATTAAACTTCATGGATCCCTCAGCTGAGCCTCAGGAACCAACAAAATACTCCCTCGGCTACGCCTCAGGATTTAGACAGTATATCTAACCAAAACGCTCAGGGTGTAATGACTTTGTTTCCTTCCTTGGTGCGTAAATAACTATTTTCTAGCTCAGAGCTATTTGCACAGCCCCTTTTTTGTACAGTTTTATTTACCAGCCATTTTATAGTGTTTCTTGAAAATTTTGATTTTGACAATGCCTTTGTGTATTTATAGTCAAAATGCTTATAGGATGCGCAATCAACTTATTGCATTGATTTCAAATTAACATTAATATTATTTTGTTTTAGATAAGTGTGTGAATCCAGATACTAAGAGACCTTACAGTGTGTCTCTCATAGAGAAAGCAATGAGAGATATTCATTTCTCTGTTAAACCAAATAGAAATGCCAAACAACAGGTAACAGTGTCATAGTCTTATAATGGGTATTAGTTGAACAAATCATTACCATTTCATTATAGTCCAGGAGGTAGCGTGCAAAAAAGTGTCTGACTAACATCAAGTAAATGTTTTGGTGCCTTTTAAGAATACATGGTCAGCTAAGTTCGTCTGTGGGACATAGCTTGGCAATAGGCATTTGAAAAAAACAAACCGGTGGATAACGCCCATGTTGGTGGACAATGTGATTTTCATGGTCCCGAGTACGAACTTAGTTAATAGACCAATTATCAAGTTGATGGTATTCATCCCTTGACAGGGGGGCGCTTTGATTTCAAGTAATATTTGACTAACTAACGACTAACCATGAACTTGATTATTGGTCTACTAACTAAGTTTGTATTTAGGATCAACAATTAGCCCATTGTTGGTCTCATATAAAATTCAGTTTTCTGTAACCATTTCTTTCTCTACCACATGCACAGTACCATACATTTATTTTCACCTTCATCTTCAAAAGTACTCATCTGATTTTTATGAAATTGGAATGGTTTGTTGAAAGCAGCCTGCAGATAGCACCAGATTAAGTTCAACCGTCTGCGCTTTTAACTTTTGCCTTATTGGTACTTTAATTCATTTAAAAAAATCAAAACAATTTTGTCATATTAAAATAAAGGGGAAAACAAATAAATTAGACAATATTGGTTTGTAAAAGCATAAAAATCAATTAAGTACGTGCTATGATGCGATGAGGCTATGTGCCGCACTAATTGGCAGTCTATTTTCATTTTAGGCCTGAAATAATATTGAATTTATTGTTGGTAAAAGAATTTTTATCCCGTAAAATTATTTTATCTACTCGCGGCAGCAAAATTAACCATTACTTAACTGTTTTTAGGCTGGAAAGTACTATTTCGCTGATTTATCATAAAAATATTATAAACAGGCAGGAAAGTAGTTAAAACAGTCAGGAAAATACTTTCTCTGCCTAGGCAGACAAATATTTGTCTGCCTAGGCAGAGAAAGTAACAGTGTTTACCACTGCGTGTCATAACCTCTTATTTTGGCAAGAACAGTTTATACTATTATCTCTATCTTATAACATCATATATTATAGTTTAATATGTAATATTTAATAAATAAACGTTTTAATTATAAAATAATTTGTTTATATTTGTTAATTCTGTTAAATAAGTTCAATGATTAGTAGATCTTTAATTAAAAAAATAGTGGAGTGAATGGCTATACTGCAGCGTCATGTAAACATTGAACATCCATATTATTTTTATTATTGAAGTCATTCTAGATTAGACTAGCTACTTTTCTTGATTTATCCTAGTTACTTCTTTTCTTTTAAGCAATATATATCTTTAATTCTTTTAGTAATTTGTTAGTAAAAATATAAATAAATTTATTATATTGCGTGCATTATTCATTCAGAAGTTATGTGTGTTATAAACTTGTGTTTTGTATTTTGTTGTTATAGATTCAGTTTGCCTTTTACTTATTGTTATTATTCCCAAAGTTTCTTATTTGAACATTAATTTTAGTTTATTCATATTATCTTTATTAATGGGACATATAGTTATTAACTATTAACTATGCTATATTAATAAAGGTAACATTTTAGCAGTTTCATTTTTCTTCCGCGAGTAGATAAAATATTGTATGCAACAAGGCAGCAAAGGAAACATTTCCGCCTCGTTTATTCATTGCCTGCCTCGGCTTTGCCTCGGCAGTCAAATAGGTAAATTTCCTTAATTATCATAGCCCATCCTCGCCTTCGGCTCGGAGGCTAATCTAATCACTCGTCAGTAAAATTCCATCTTGCTGCCTAGTTACATAAATAACTATAGTTTCTTGAAAAATTACTTAGTATGTACACACAAATTGAATTTTTTCTTAAAGGTTTTCCAATTACAGTTGTTTCTTGCATAATCTATTTTTTTCCTTAGCAATAACAATAAGTAACCAGTTAGGAATTTATCTAATTACATTCCTCAACTTACATCTTTTTCGACTTATGTTATATTTCATGGTCCCACCTATAACGTAATCCAGGGTATTGCTTTACTCTTTTAACCAATGGTTTCTTACTTTGTTTGTTCAAGGCATTGGATGTTATACCTCAGCTAAAGGAAGTCATGCCTTTGGAAAGAGCCAGAATGAGACTGAAAATTGAAATTTCTGGTAAAGATGCTAGAAAAGTCAGAGAGAAACTTACCAAACTTACAGCAGCTGTGGATTCTGAGAGCTGGGAATCTGGCACACTTAATATGGTCAGTATTTTCATTAAATTAAAGTAAAAATCAGTGGCGTAGGACATGGGGGGCCTTCCCGCAAGAATTCTTTGGGGGACCCTCGTCAAAGAAAATTGATGAGAAAAAAAAAAACTGAATGAGGTATGTGCCCCCGACTGACAATAGTATTAATACAAATACATACTTACTACAATACATGTCTACATATTATTGTACTTTAAAGTAATGGAGGTGCTTAAATAATTATTGTGCGTTTATTTTAACCAATCAAATTTACATTGAATAATAAAAAAATCTTTATGACTTTAGAGTTTAACTTATTTTATTGTAAATTAAACAGAAAATTCAACAAATATTATAAATTCAAACAAGTTTTTTTGCTAGGTTCACTGACTATTGTATTGTTTGAAAATGTTCATATTGTATTTAATTTATTATTATTCTTTTTGTAGGAAATTAATCCTATGATCAATGATCCTATGATTAACCATTTTAAAATTTTAGGCCCTGATTACCATGAACAATTTTTTTAAATTGTTGTCCTCAAAGTTCAACCATAAAAGCTATGCTTTCTTCAAATTATTATAATGGTTTCATTATAAAGTGCCCTAAGGATCCACGAGGGTTTTATAAATAATTACCCACTAAATCTAAATAAAATTATGTCAAACAAGTTTTTTTTGTCAGGAAATTACACCTGACGGTCCACTGACTATTGTATTGTTAAAAATGTTTATATTGTATTTAATTTATTGGTTAAAAAATAAACTATTATTATTATTTTTGTACGAAATTAAATAAAACCTTTAATCATTTTAAAGTACTAGGATCTTGTCTACAAAGGCCAACCATAAAAGCTATGCTTTGTACGAATTAGTGTAATGAATTCATTTGATGAATTGCCCTAAGTATCCATTAGGGTTTTATATAAAAATACCTACTAAATCTTAATAAAATTATGCTTTTTTTCCTCTTAAAAATACCGAATAACAATAAATATATTGAAATCTTGATTTTCGCCTGCACATTATATATGCAAATTTTTAATTATCCTGAAATTTCAGCCTGCTTATTATACTCAAGTGCGTATTATGTGCAAGAAATCTGGTGTGAAATACGCACTAACATAAAATTATCCCCGAATTTTGGAGTGTACATAATATGCATCTTTTTTTATTTCCTTCAATTCCATCACTAAATTCAGCCTGCTTATTATACTCGAGTGTGTATTATGTGCAAGATTTTCACAGTAAATCTGTTAAAATCTCAAAATGAAAAACATGTAGTAGTCGGTAGACTTACTGAGTATTTATGATATGACTACTGCATGTCGTATTTGCTTCTTACTCTATGTCTCTTTGTTTGACAGATTTGCCTAATAGATCCTGGTAGTTACCGAGAAGTAGATGAACTGTTTCACTATATTCACTGTTACTTTCTCTCTTTGTTTGACAGATTTGCCTAATAGATCCTGGTAGTTACCGAGAAGTAGATGAACTGTTTTACTATATTCACTGTTACTTTCTCTCTTTGTTTGACAGATTTGCCTAATAGATCCTGGTAGTTACCGAGAAGTAGATGAATTGTTTCACTCGTCTAAAGGTGCTACAGGACACTTGGAACTTCTTGACCTCAAGGAGGTGACAGACGGTGAAGAAGTATTGGAATAATTTGTTTGACAAAACAGATTATGAATCAATGAATACTAATATAAACTATTCTATTCAGCTCTTTCTTAAAATATTGGAAATCAATCAATAATATGAATAGTATACTCACTATTAGGGAATTTTATGTAAAATCTTTTTTTTTTTTTTTTTTTTTTTTTAAATGAAAGTCAATTGAAACTGAACAAAAACATTAAAACCAGTGGATTCATTTATTTATTTTTTCTTTTACTTAAAGGGTGGCATTATTTTTTAAATTTTATTATTGATTTATTTTACTTTCTACTGAAGAGCAATGAAATTAAAGAAGACTAATTTGTTATTTATGTAAAAACTTTTTTCAGTGTTGGAAATAAAGGGGAAAGTTTTGTTTTTTAAAAAAATTACATAGTGTTCTTGATTACCTCATTTTTGTTTTAATTCTCAATAAGCATAACATTTAGTTTGGTCTTATTTTATTTCAAGGAAGGCTCGACAACTTTTCACAACTAAAGTGAGTGTTAGTGTAATACATGTCTCACCTCTAATATATTGGGTTTCAATTGACAGTTTAGGATATATTTAGTATAAATATGAATAGACTGGCCATTTAAGAGGTATAATTTAGGGTTTGGGTGTTGCTTCCAAATTTTGGGCCAAAAATGATTTCTTTATCTCACCTCTCAGTTATGACCCTGTAGTACTGGTAAAATAGACCAAAAACAGTGCCATAAAAAAAAAAAAATTCGTCCCATTCTTGAAACTTGGTGTATGACTTTGTCTAGTAGAGGATTTAAATACCATATTGCTTTGAATATAAGACGCCCCCGAATATAAGATTCGCATGTTTTGACCCGGTTTCAAAGGAAACATCTTCCCTTTTCTCTTCTACCAACTTGTTTAGACGTCAAATTTATTGTCCCATGGCTATTTTTGGAATATTAAATCTTTATTTAGATGTTAGGCAGACGCCATGCTGGAATATATATAT
>KZ652460.1:140017-177287 GCA_001010745.2 Gerris buenoi | reverse complement strand
TTAACTTAATTTTAAGTGACTTAATTGTTAGAAAGCGTTTACACGTATTCACACTTAATATTTAGTTAAGCTGTTTAGTTCACTAATAATGGACGTTGAACAATGTGTTCAAGTCATAAATACTGTCTTAAAAATTATTTTAAATTAGATTTTGGACGAAATAAAGTATGTTTATGGAAAAAATATATAATTTTTGTCGAATAAAACATTTTTAAAAAATATATAAACAAAGATCTGCAAATCTATAAGCGAGATTCCGACAAACTTGTGCATTTAACTAAATGCGCATGTCCAGTAATTAGCCACGCCCACCTACTAAACAGATAAATAGAAAAATTTCTATTCTACTTGTTTAGTTGCTCGCTAAATTTTAACTTGCAACTTATTACTAAATTCATTGTTTACATGCATTAAGTCGCTAAAAATTTAATTAATCACTTAACAACTTAATATGTGTAAATCGGCCTTCACTGCCTGCTGAATACGTAGAATAACCTTATTTGGGTGACCCATATATTGTATACTTTCTGTTATTGTTTTCTGTACTAATAAATGCATAGCTTTTTAGAATTTTACAAATGCCGTGCTTCAGAACTAATTTGCTTTGTTCTGGTTTGCTACTTTAAAGAACTGTAACGACAGTGTGGTGTGAACAGCTAGCAGAATGAACGTATGAACAGCTCATGACATTCAGTGTCATGGCGGCGAGTGTCAAGCAGTTTTACGACATTAATGTCACAGCATTAATGTAACAGTGTTAACGAGGCTGATTAAAAAGTTTTGAAACGACACATTATAGATATAAAGCCACTGTAGTGCGATGGTACATACATTTATTTACTAAACAAACGACGACGCTTGGTGACACCAATGTCGTGATATTAGTGTCACCACCATGTAAACGTATCATTTTGCGATATTTAATGTGCAGGCTTTTGAAATTAATATTGGGCTACTTTCGACAAACTATCCAAATTTCTTAAAAATCAGGTAAGTACCTACTTGGAATATCTAGATGTAAATATATGTATGTTTGCGCGCATATGTAAGAGAAACAAATGACCGCAGAAGGTTGAAACCATAAAGAGACCAACAATGGCCTTATTATGACCTACCATCCAAATTTAAGAGAATTTTGTAAAATGGTTGGTTTGCACAAATCGGGTGAAAATAATACCGACAGATAGACGCAGGACCAAAATTTTATCTCTGAGGTCTAAAAAGGGGTCAAAGACATAAAAAATGTTCGTTCTTCAAACTATTACGTAGCTACCGATACCTTTAGTAAGCTCGGAGCAATTAATATATATTCACACAAAATTTACCCCATTCTTCATTGTAGAGGTGATTTTAAAAGTTCCTATCGTTTAGCCAGTTCTCAAGATAAGAGCGATTTATGCTAAAAAAGAGTGGTTACTTAACATTTTTCAAAATCGCCTTATCGTGTCGAATTAGATTTAAAATTTTGAGTTTTCTGACAAATTAAGTTGACTACTTCGGCTGAACCGATTCGCACAAATATCGGTACGGTCAATGTGACCAACCAAAGGAAGGTATAAATCTGAAATGGTCCAAATTGGTACACAGGGGTACGGGGTACATAAGTTTCCTCCTGAACAGCTGAACCGATCCACACAAAATTCATTACGGTCAATGTGACCAATCACAGGAAGGGATATACCTACCTGAAATGGTCTAGATTGGTACACAGGGATACGAGGTACATAAGTTTGCTCCTGAACCACTAAACCGATCCACACAAAATTCATTAAGGTCAATGTGACCAATCACAGGAAGAGATATACCTGAAATGGTCTAAATTGGTACACAGGGGTACGGGGTACATAAGTTAAAACAGTATATGTCCGTCATGATGCATGTCGTTGGAATGGTCTTTAAGAGTACAGTTATTGTTGTTACGTTCACTTTTGTTATATTTTTATTTAAGAGGGGGGTAAAATAGAAAAACATTAAAAAATGCTGTTTGATTATTAACAATTAGAAATATTACTATTGATCTGCTTTCATCTGTTTATAAATAAAAATGTTGATTATTTAAGATTAAAATGCACGCTTAGCTCAATATTGCAAGCAGACAACTGCATTGCACACCTAGTAATAAGAGTAAATAATATATTTTTTTTTTGTTAGTAAATTTATTTATTTTAAGTAGTTCATACGTTAAAATTAAATGTATTTATTGACATAAAGCTAGCCGAACATACATACATAGATCCTAATAATAATATTTATTATTTTTATTACACTAATTAAATTATTGTGCGTAATAACAAATAATAGTGGACTGATGTTGTATATTATGAGATTCTAANTATATATATACATACATACATACATACATACACATGTATGTTTGGTATACAATCTGTTATAAAGGATTTAAGAGTTCAAGTCGGTATTTGAAATCTGCATACAATGGGTTCGAGGTACTTTGTGTTAGCATTCAGACGGAGGACGCACAATATAACATTTTAAGTTTATCGAAATAAAACGCAAGACGCTTTAACACCATGACCTACAAGTATCAAACTCTAAACTCAATTAACTGTGACATCTAGTTTCTACTTTAATTAATTTAACTTCATTTCTTATTCTCTAAATAAGATAATGAGTTGTGATAGATTGTAGGATATTAATTTTACATTATCCACATTTGATACTCTGTTGAAGATTTTACTTTTTGTAATTTTTGCAAACATCTTTTGTATCTCCTATAAAAAAAAGGTAAATATGTCAATAAATGACTTAAAACTAGACAATTAGAGAAACTTATTATCACTACCTGACATCATGTGGCTCTTCATTGTTTTGGGCAATGAGTAATAAGTTTTGATGTTTTACGTAATTTAAAAAAGTATGAATTTAGCAAAAGTTAAAGAGCGCAGACGGTTAAAATTAATCTGGGGCTATCTGCGGATTACTTTCGATTAAGTGTAAAAAGGTTGAAACTTATATAGGACCCAACAATGAGCAAATTATGACCTACCACCTACCACATATAAATTTCAGTAAAATCGGACCTGTAATTTTTAAGACATGCTGGTTCGCAAAAATTGAGCTACAGACCGACAAACAGACAAGTATAACATTTGTATCCTAAATCAATTTGTAGGTTTAAACAGTGGATTCTTAGGTCTACTTTTAACATTGGTTTTAATTATTTTAGTATTTGACAATTTTAAGGATAAACGTCAATCATTGTAATCAATGATCATACGCACAGTCTCCAAAAGCTCTAGAATTATAAGATCATGCTGATGTTTGGCATACAACAAGTAAATCCAATGTTAATAGTTTAATGAGTAATCAAGTATTTGAAGAAAGTAATAGAGCAAGGATTTTGTTACCATTATCATCATCTACTCTAATGTCTCATCTACATAGGTTAAAAACAGTAAAATCGTGCTTAATGATTGCAAACATCTTTGGTGTTTGTAAACAACCAAGTTAATCTGTTATCCTATTAATTAGCTCTTCGTAAACAGGGTTACAATTTGAAAAAAAATTGTTTTTATCTACGATTGATACGAAATATAAACATTGTATCTCTGTTTAGACGCGTAGAAAGTGATTCTTTACGTACTTGCATTCATTGCGCTTGCGCGTCTCATAAATCTAAAGAATTCCAATTCTTTACCACTCTAGGGCAGTAAAAAAAAAGAATTCTTCACCTTTACGCACGATTAGCGACTTTGTTTAAATTTAACAAAACTAATTTGCTGTTTTTTTTTTTAATTAAAGTAACTGTTTATATCGTGATTTTTGTGAAAAACCATGAGTGATTTAAGTGATTATGACGAAAACGAGGAAAATAAATACGTCTCCCGAAATAATTAAATCGCCACAAAATAAAACCAATGAATTAATGTCATATTTATCTAAAGAGAAATATGAACTTACATACAGTAAATTATTTTTTTTCTCTATTTATTATTAAAATCCAACAATCGTAGATAAAATACGGTACGCAACTCGTGCGAAAACGGCATTTTGCATTGCTCGTGTGGTTTAACTACCCTCGCTGTCGCTCGGGTGCAAACTCCACACTCGTATGCAAAATGCTACTTTCCGCACTAGACGCGTAATGTACTATTATATAGCTAAAGATAGTTTTACAATATATTACATTTTAAAATCGATTCCGTTTAATCCAGACTTTCGGTAATCCGGCCTCGCCCTGTACTAAAATGTGCATATTTTATATAATATATAACATTTTATATTATAAAATGTTAGTTTTAAATGAAACGTCTTTATTATAAACTGAATAAATTAATATTCTTAATTAAAATGTCTGAAAATATCTTGCGGGAGAGAATAAAATAATCATGATTATGCGTATAAAATAAAAGTGCAATTTAAGCCTAACTCCTAACTTATATCTATTACTTTCTCGATGTACGAAGATAGATAGGTACTTGGCAGAGTTATTTAAATATTTATCTGATTCTCATTGTAGCAATTCTCTTTCCATTTATAACGCTATTAATACTGCGTACGTCTGACGGGCGTTCACCGCAGACTCAGATATAATTTTCGGTGTTCCTTTCACTAATGAAATATGATCAGGAAGACGACCAAGCCTCCTAACTGCTCGATAAAATATTAAGCCCTCCGGCATAAACCGTAAACTATAATTGGGTCAATCTTAGGAGTGAAGAATGAAGAGTGAGATTTGAGAAGTATATAAAACGCATTTTTAGCTCAATTAAGATTGGAATATTATTGATCAGGTGTGTATTCCTTTTAACATATCATTCATCGTGATTACTTTGAGAGGGGATCAAGTAATTATTGAAATTAAAGGTGTCTGCCCAGAAATGTCTGTCTAACTAAGCTGGCTGTTTTTATTTTTTTTTCTTTGATTTATCGGCACTTCTTTAGATTGTTACTCCCCTTATAAAACAAACATAGAGGGGTAACAATCTAAAGAAGGTGCACTAAATGTTCTTCTTTAGACTATTACTCCCCTAATAAAAACTGAAGAGTGATATTCCTTTGTCCCAAATGTACATTGGACTAAACATTCCTTGTTGTTAATAGTTATTTAGTCAGACATTTATATTCTAAAACAACATAGGGGAGTAACAATTTAAATAAGTACCGATTTATCTTGTTTGGTTTATCCTATTATCATTAGACATTGTAAAAGAAAAAAAAATAAATAAATAAATAGTTTGCCAATTAGTATGGTACTTAGCTGTCTCGCATCTTATCACGTACTTAATTAAGGTTTATTTTTACTACCCATTATTCTCTAATATACCTCTTTTTTTTCGACGATTAACGAAGATAACGGAAGCTATGTAATCGTTCTAAAGTGAAGAAAAAAAGATAAGTCTCGTATTTCAAAAATTCCTTGCTGACAGATATCCGTTTCAGACTTCAGGAAGTATAATTGACCGAGCGAAGCGAGGTCTATGTTTTAACTTTTTCTTCCCTGGTCTTGCCCAGGTACTGGACCGTTTTGCATTTCGTTTGAAAATGTTTGTCACGCGCTTACGGCCAAACGCTTCGTTTGATTTTCTTGAAATTTGGCATGGATGTTCTTTGAAGTCATGAAAAATAACGTATGAGTTTTATATTTAATGAATTTAATTTTTACAATTTTTAAAAACAAAAATAAAATTAAAAAAATTAAAAATATTTTTTGTTTATCATGAAATTTGGCATGCATATTCCTCCAAGTCTAGAAAATAAATATGTATAGTTTTTTTTGTTATATATGTATATTTTTTAATTAATTTAAAAAAATAAAAGTTGAGACTTTTTTCAAAGAAATAAAAAAAATGTTTTTATTTTTTCTTGAAATTTGAAATAGATGTTCCTTTAAGACATTAAAATCGATGTATAGGGTTTATTTGCTTAAGAAATGTTTAGAAGTAGCATAAAAATAACCTTCCCAGGAGGGAATCGAATCCGGAATCCTCTGATTTAAGAGGTAGGGTTTGAGCTGCCGGCATTGTCCGGGATGCGCGCGCACATATGCTGCGCGCGCAACACATCATTTATTATTTTACAATTTACATTGCCATTTTCCTTTTTATGTGCTTACTGTTTATTACCTACAAGTTTCTTTTATCTTTCGCCGACAAGACTATGTATGTATACTTCATAATAGTTAAGAATATTGCTGTAAGTCTTTCTGCGTATTTTATGCTTATTTTACTTCCACTTGCCTCTAAATCTTGTTACCTAAATTGCCTTAAATCCTGATTTCCTAGAAAGCTGAAACTTGCACAGATTATTTATTTCTGATGACCATACCATAATCTGTTAATATTTAATTAATTAATTAACTATTTATTGATGATAATAATTTTGTTGGTTAATCTGTCTCTTAATCTTGTAAACTAAATGTAACTAACTCTCCGACTATTTAGAAAGCCGAAACGAAATGTGAGTCTTCATTGAAATTTGATTTCATCGAATTAAAAATATGTTTTCTAAATTTTGAAGGAATGCATGTTCGAATTTGGCAGGAATTATTCTTGAAGTCATTATATGCAATCGACGTATATGAGGATTTTTTTTCATTTTTTTTTTTCTAGTAGTTCACAGAACTACTAGTATATTGTTTTAATGGTCTTTAATATTGGTCTGTTTGTGCATCTGTCCACAAATTTTGCAAACCAACATACTGTAACAACTACTCTTCCGATTATAATATAAATATTATGGCAAGTCTCAATTATAGCCCATTGTCGGCCGCATATATAAGTTTTATATATTTTGCGTCTATTGGTATTTCTTCCACATGCACACAAACATTCGTTTATTTATACCTATGTCTTTAAAAGTACTCGTCTGATTGTAAAGAAATTTGGATGGTTTGTCGAAAAGTCCCTCAAATGGTACCATAATAATTTCAATTGATGGCGATCTTTAAATATTGCTAGATTGATACATTTATTATTGTAAAATATAAAAGAAATATTTGACAGATTTTAAAAGGGGGAGGGGGATTAAAAATAAGGCAATACAATAACATCGTTACATCTTGCGTGATAGGTCGCGAGGAAGCTATGTGTGCCACATCAATTGTTTGGAATATTTAATGTGTGCGAGTGGTCAAAATTAATATGGGGCTACTTATGTCAAAACATTCAAATTCTATAAAAATCAGAAAAACATTTTTTAAAATAGTCTGCCAAACGGTGTGGCATATAACAAACTCGCATCCTATCCCGTGCTTTATTGATGTTATTCAATAATGTTGAATTATTTTCATTACTGTAAAATGCATATGATTAATATCTTTAAAGCACTGTATCATCAAAATGTTCAAAGAATTAAAGCAATATAGTGGTAACCTAGATTTATTTTTCTTCTTTATGGCCTACTCCATATTATTCAACCCCTAAAGCTAATATACAAAAATAATTTGCCTGTAATAAATGTTTTATATTGGATAATTCCTGCATTTGAATATTGTTTATCCAATATTCCAATTTATTGCACAAAAATCTTCGGAAAGAATTTCGGTTTTTTATTAAACTTATGGAATCTTTCTCAAAGATCCTTTTTCGCCTAAAAACCTTCATCCTGATTTTAATTCTTTAATGATAGCGGAATTTTCGGCCTTCCCAGGTGGTCCCGCCTCCTTTCAGGAAATTATTGTGTAAATTGCTTTACACCGAGGATCCGTTAGCTGCTTTTCGAAAAGAATTTACATGTACTTTATTAAAGCTTTTTAAGTTTTATATTTCTTCTTGAATACTACTACTAGTAGTGATAATAAACTCTTTAGTAATTTTGTGACCTGTAATTTAAGATGCAGTTCTTCACGAAAGCTTTTGAACTTTAATATTTAAACTATAGAATTGTTATTATTTTAATTGATGGTTGAGCGTTATTACTTTTATGGTTTTAATAATTCATTAAATTTAAGCATCTATTTCATAAAGAGTGTTCTATTAAAACAGCATATTAAGAAGTATTAATTAATAATTAGATACTTGACTAATATATTATATTAAGCTTGCTCAAAGTTCTTCTTTCAAAATTAGCATTGGAACTAAAAGTAACCAGTTATTATTATATAGATTATATATTAGATAAAAAATACTTCAATTACTACTCCATAGAGCTTAAAATTTACTCTTAAAAATCTTGCGATTAATAACTACTTATCCAAATCTGATAAAATATCATATGGATGGTAAATGAACACCTTGTTGGTCTTATATTAATTGCAATCTTACATTCTCCCATTCCTTTTCTTTTCACATGCACACAAACTATTATGATCTATATTCCTTCCGAGCTAACAGATGGTAACTGAAGAATTGTCTTAATTCTGAAGAACGAAATTTTTTCAAGTCTCCGATTCCAAACAATTCTAGAAGCGTGTCAGACCTCAGGGAATATTTTTGGTCTGTTTGGCAGCCTGTCGCTCTTTCTGTCACTCAATTTTTGCGAACAAACATATTCATAACTACTCGCCCGTAGTGATAATACCCCCTCCCACACTCGTTGTTGATCCCATATAAGTTTCAACCTTCTCCACACATTTGCTTTTCTACCACATGCACACAAAAATGCATTTATTTATTAGTTAGATATAGGAGCGCTTATGAAGTTCATCTTAAAGCAATAACAAAAATTGTGTCTCCACATAAATCCAAACTGGTTTATTTAACAAAGCAGCTTTCAGCCTTCATAAGGCCATCATCAGTGCTGATTGAGAAAGAAAAGAGTTACATGAAAAAATATAAGAAAATTGATTTAAACATATATTTACCCATATCTTCAAAAGTACTCATATGTTTTTTGAGAAATTGATGGGTTCGGCCCGATGGTTTATTAAATGAAGCCAGCAGAAAGCCCCAGATAAATTTCTACCACCAAGGCAAATTAAATATTGCTACTAATACTTTTATTTGTGCGTACAAACAAAAAATACTCTGCCAATTAATGTGGCACATAGCTTCCTCACAAAGAAAAGACCAAATTAAGAAAAATACCATAAATATCAAAAAGTGGAACCGCGCGGCACTGTTCCAGTAAATATTTAATAAAATCGGAGAAGTTTAAACATTTGTTAAAGAAACAAAGCCTCCAACAAGCGCCTAAAGTTAGCGCATCTATAATTTATTTAATATAAAATATAAAACTGCAATCAAATCGTAGAAACCTCTGTACAAAGGCCGGGCCACACCTGTCCGCACCGTGCACGCACCGTATGACGGCCGTGTGTTGGGCAACACTCGGTGAGGAATAAACCTAAGGAAATGTAAGGCATGGTCCACACCTTTCCGCACCGTGCTCTCACCGACATTTGGATTATTTTTGTTTACTTTTGACATTTCCTTAGGACAACACACGGCCGTCATACGGTGCGGGCACAGTGCGGACAGGTGTGGCCCGGCCTTAAACAGCTATTTTTTTTATCCCCCCCCCCTTCCCCCTAAAAACTAAAAATAACACAAAATACAATATAGCAAAAATTAATCTACGACGCAAGAGCTTTTTAACGATATACATCACACTATAAAAGATTAACTTTAACATTTGTACCCCTGTACTCTAAAGGTACCAAAATTATATTTTTAAAAAACAAACAATACAAAAGGGCATTAATTTAACTAATAAATACTTAGAAATAAAAAACCTAATATCAAAAAAGTATTTAAACCCATTAACCTACAACAAAATTATAAATCGGTACAAAAGTACATGCACAAAATTTTTAAAAAATCAACAAATAAAATAGCTTTAATGTACATATCAAGGCCTTTAAAATGATATACGACACAATATTAAAAACCAAAAAAAGTGGTCACGTGACACGGCGCACGGGAAAAAGTTTACTCTCATGTTCTCAGCAAGTAGGATGAACTAATGAAATAAAATATACTCAATTTAAAGAGCATTAGTGTGAGATTCAATCGCCGCAATCAGAAATAAAATCGGCCAACTATTATAGAATCTATGGCCATTCAAAGACAAAAATGGAAAAAAACAAAACCAAAAAATAACAAAATTATCACCATTTAAGGTACAACCGTTGATGATTCGACAAAAACTCATAGGACTAAAGTTGTAGATCTTTTAAAATCAGTTACCACTTGTGTTATCCATTTTCTAGTACGACTTACCGTTTGGCTGCAATAAGCCCTCAAACCAGCTTAAAAATCAAGTCGGCCATTTTTATTTTTTAAGGGTGGAAGGAGGGGGAAAAGTGAACTTTTTATAATTATTTTGGTTCACAATGTAGACGTTGCGCGTCGAATGGCGCAAACCGCAAGTCTCTAGCTCTTCTGGAAGTGGGTAAACATTAATGTCAGTCAGTGAGTCAGTGAGCCATGAGGCTTTGTAGTATAAGACATATTAATTTAGTACGATTTGAAGTGCGCAGAAGGTTGAAATTAGGCAGGTGCTATCTGCATGCTACTTTCGACAAACCATAAAAATTTCATAAAAATCAGATGATTAATTTTAAAGATATGGCTGAAAATAAATGTATGTTTGTGTGCATGTGGAGGATAAATAAATAAGGGCAGAAGGTTGAAACTTATATGGGACCAACAATGGGCTAAGTATTACCTACCACCCAAATTTCATTAAAATCGGACAAGTAGTTTTTAAGATAAGTTGGTTGGCAAAAATTTAAGGACCTGCAGGCAGACCGAAAGACACATATATGGGAACGAAGATGTTGTCTGATGTCTAAAATGGAAATTCTGTTGTGAAAATTTTGAAATCGGAGAACTTACTTGAAAAAAGTTACTTTTTGAACTTGTACTGTAAAGGCCTGGAACTCTAGAAATATGGGTTTTCACAACATCACATAGCTTCTGTTACTTTCAGTAATCTCGGAAGCAAAAGAGGGGAAATTAAAGAATTTAGAAAAATATTGGTCATGGAAGCAAACACCATTAAAGTGTGTGATAGGTGGCGAGGAAGCTATGTGCCACACTAATTGTCTGATTCTTTTGATTATTGTTATAAACTTTTCTCTTACCTTAAAGGTTTCCACTTAGTATTCTCTTTGTATCCGAGATTAACGGATAAATGAGTATGCGCCACTCTAGGCATGCTGAGAGTCGCTTCTCGCACAAGTGACCTGGTGCAATACCTGGAGATAGCCCATTTTCGTTGTTCACCCACCATCGACAGAATGCAGTTTCTTAAGAGGGAAGTCTTAGTTGCTAGACTTTCGATGGTCTGAGAGTTATGGTCAGTCAACAAATAAGTTTCTAGATTTTGCAAAAATAGCTTCCAGTATAGCTCCGAGCTAACAATTTTACAAGTAAATGATTAAGGAAATTAAAAATGTTACTGCGAAACTATTCATGACAAAGGACATTCATTACAAACGCATTTTTTAACTGGAGTTAATGAAAATAATCTAAGAAATTCAGCGCAGGTGTAATTACTGAACGTAACTAGGTTATGACTTCATTAATAACTATCAATGGACATTAGAATTAATGGTAACTATGGTATGATTGACTCTTGATTATATTAGCATAGTTAAGTCAGCACCTGTTTAAGTATACTTATAATGATATCTTGAGCCTTCTTTAATGAAGGTAAGATTTTATTATATTTTTATTCTCTATTTTTATACAGTTTCAACATCAAAACTTCTATAATATCCACATTGATTATGATTTTTACCTGTTTCTCCTTAAAATTCTATGATTTAATTCTATCTAATCAATCCTACTAATAATACTAAAATAAAATGACAGATAAGAAAAAAAAAAAGATTACTAGACTGTAACAATGGTGCAATAACAATAATATTATACATTTTTTACCCCAAAAAGACACAAAACCATAAAAAAAACCACACCTGAGTAATCTTTTACATTAATATAAAATGCATCTTCAATCCTACAGTGTGTATTACGATTCTTTCGTGTTCACGGAACCAAAAATAAATTATTCCTTGTTATGACTTGGGTTCAGTATTGCTCAAGAGATGTACACGAGAAGGAAACAAAGAATGCGGGGAAAAAGAATAGATCTCATTAACACAGTATCACACCTTTTACTCTCATTTTTTGATGCATTTTCATATAACAACTTCTTTCCGGTCCAGTTATCCTTTGGTTCTTTGTTTTTATCGACTAATTAATATGTTTTTATTCTTTTTTTTTCTTATAAACGTAATCCACATGTTGGTATGGAAGTACGAAGGTGGACGATGGTGTTTTCACGGAGTGTAACGATCCGAGTGCTCTCTTACTATCGAAGACGTAACTAAGATATCGGTGATGATGTTGGTGGGGGATGTTTATTCGTCTGTTGGTATATAAAGATGTGTTTATTGAATCAACAGTATTATTCAGTTGTGTGTTTTTCGAGTGAGAACAAACAGTCATGAGAATCAATAGGATTTCAATGTGTTTACGATATCTGGTACGTTTTTTTTTTTTAATAAATTTTATTTTTTTTGACTTGGAGATCATGGTGAAGAAAACTTATTAGTTCGCTAATTATGACTAAGTAATGAAAAGGAAATTCGTCGACTTCATTTTTCACATTTAATTCTTTTATCACTGGCAGTAAAGTGGCAAGTTGTGATTCAAAGCCAACTTACTAAAGTCTTTAATTGATAATTTATTATTGATCAACATTTTAATATTGTGAAGTTTTTTGTATTTCTTATGCGTATATATAATCATAAGATAGTCGCAAATAAATTTATGTCCTCTCAACTATTGTCTATCGATAAAGTCAATAGATTGGTCAATTGCATACGTTTAAGCCTTGGTCGCAAATAATTTTTGTATTATCTATTTCTATATTACTTGCTAATATTATTTTCTATGGATATTCAATAATAATTGGTCAGTTACGTTTAATTCTTGCTCTCAAATAAATGTTTATAATTTTTTTCTAAATTGCTCTTTAATTTTATCTGTAGATATTCAATATATTGGGTCAGTGGTATACGTTTAAGCCTTTGCTGATGAAATAATTAACCTTATTATGGACTAAGTTGAATCCATCCCATAATTCCATCATTAATGGAAACTTGAATCCTATCAAGCTTTTAATTAATTTATCAATCATGTGTGATAACCTTTGAAAAAAAAATAAATACATATAATGTAACAATATACTATGAGTTGTTTGTTTCAAGTGAGATTTGGGTGAAAGATTTATAAAGTTTGTCTAAGATGTTTCGGACGGATTTTTTTATTTTTGACAAAGTATAAATGTGATTTTTTAACAACTGTTTTTGTTGGTATGCTCAGAAAAGTCTATAGGAGGGGGAGGGGTGAAAATCGTGATATTTAAGGACACAAAAACGAAACTAAATATTAATTGCTGCTCAGGGCATCTTCCTCTTATATAAAATCATCTCCATTCTTTTAAGAGTAGATTTTTATATTTGTCCTGTGTTTGGGTAATTATACATTACACATTGCATATCTCCAAAATTTTAAATATTTTTATCTACGATTCTACGATTGATACGAAATATAAACATTGTATCTCTGTTTAGATGCATAGAAAGTGATTCTTTACGTACTTGTATTCATTGCGCATGCGCGTCTCTTAAATCTGAAGAATTCTGAAGAAAGAGGAATTCTTCACCTTTACGTACGATTAGCGAGTTTGTTTACATTTAACAAAACTAATTTTCTGGTTGTTTAATTAAAGTAACTGTTTATATCGAGATTTTAGTGAAAACCAATGAGCGATTTAAGTGATTATGACGAAAATGAGGAAAATAAATACGACTCCCGAAATAATTAATTCGGCACAAAATACAACTAATGAATTAATGTCATCTTTATCTAAAGAGAAATACGAACTAACATACAGGAAATTAATTTTTTTCTCTATTTATTATTAAAATCCAACAATCGTAGATAAAGTACGGTACGCAACTCGTGCGGAAACGGCATTTTGCATTGCTTGAGTGGTTTTACTACCCTCGCTATCGCTCGGGTGCAAACTCCACACTCGCATGCAAAAGGCTACTTTCCGCACTCAACGCGTAATGTACTATTGTTGGGTGCATTCGTAGTTGCAGGTGTATAATAAATAAACGGACACAGGAAAATTATAAAGTCCATAATTTTGGTTACGGACCTAAACACTATTAATTGAAAAACAGATTAAATTAATTAATTAATCTTGTTCTTAATTTTCAATGATATACCCAGATAATGTAGCAAAATAACTACAATACCGACCAAAATTAATGATTCTTATTAAATTGACCTCTAAGGATAAATCTTTCTGTATTTTTGCTACCGAAGGTAACGGAAGAATTGAGTCCACTTTTGAGAACAAAAAAATGTTTTGTCTTCAATTTTAATAATTCCTATACAGAAATCCGTTTCAGACATCAGGGAACATTCGCGTTTTGGTCTCGTGTCTGTCTGTCGGTCTGTGTCCGCGAATCCTTGAAACGGGCGACGATTACTTGAGTAAATGTCGACCGATTTTGATTAATATTTGGTAGACATGTTCATCTTACCAATGCTCAGGACGAGTTCGTTGGACAGCGTTATCCGTCTAAGCGATCACGCACAACGCCCGCGTAAACGTGAACTTCAAATTTAAAATTGGGATTTTAGGTCATGGAAAAAATCTGCCTTTATCTATTATTTGTATATTTAAAATACTATTTTTTAGTAAAACAAACACCGCCAATGAAAAAAAAACCGACACCGCTATGAAGTGTTAAAGATTGCTAAAACTATTAATAGTTTGCACACAATATAACAATAATGTTAATGTTAATATAACAATAAAGTACATGATAGAGTGCGAGGAAGCTATGTGCCAAACCAATTGGCAGTCATTTTTTTCCAATGCATCAGTAGGAATACTATTTATTGAAAGTAGTGATATCTTAATTTTAGAGTCTTGGGCGCTGAAAAGTTTGTATGTTTGTTTGAGTGTCTGTCTTAAGGCATCTCAAAATTTGTAACAATTGTACAGTTTTTGGAAATTTTACACTTAATAATTTCATGATGGCGGCCAATATGGCGGACGACTAAAAAAGGGGTTTAGATAGCTTGTGATGTTGTAAACCCATTTAAAGGTATTTGAGAGTAGGAGTAATAGTGGTGGTGAATAAGGCGGACAAATAATATCTTTCTTTTAGTATTCTGCCAATATTGACCGCCATGATGGCGGCGCCATCTTGAAAAAATTGTGAAATTTGTGAAAAAAAAGTATGAAATTTCATGAAATATACAGCACGGTATTACTAGATTGTTTGCTTTTCCTGATAAGTACAAAAATAAACAATCAGACGAGAATATATTATTCCATTATTATCTTAGTTAAAACAAATGCTTGATTAGCATATTAACAAATCAATAATTGAGAATATAAATTATGGTGTGAAGTTTAATGTGAAAGAAGTTTTAATTATACTCTATAAATTCACATTAAAATATAATTTAAAAAATGAAATTTATATTACAACAAAAAATTTTGAGTTAAACTCCCTCATTTAAATTCATTTGTTTTTCTTCTTCATTGATTCGTAAATCTACTACAGTCTTATTTTAAAATAAATATTATTCCGGTTTGTATTAATGGACAAATGCCTTATGTAATTCATAGTCGTTATAAAAGAAACAAAATATAAAACCTTGCAATAAAGTCAATGAACTTATTTTACTCTTGTACGCCTGATAATATTGGGTAAAAGTGAAATTAATATGAACCCGCTCGCTTCATTGTATAAAACAGAAAAAACCTTAAAGTTTTCTGGATATGTGTCTAATTACATTCAATTCAATGATCCGAGGGCTTTTATTGCTTTACCATTTTTAAAGAATATAATTGTTACTTCCTTATTTTGGCATTTGTAGCTTACGTTAGTTATTATCTATGTGATTAAAATTATAAGGGTTTTATGATTAAGATTTTTAGAGACCATGATTAATACGAAAAAGATTATGCGGAATAAAACATGCATAAGGCAATATAAAGCCAATCTTAGATTAATTTTGATCATATCCTTAGTTTTATCATTAAAAATATTGACAGAAAACATATAAATTAGCATTTGTTTTTTATACATAAAGATTGATTAGCATGCTTAATGTTTACAGGTGCTGTTAGGTACATGCCTGTCCGTTCATGGAGGCATTCGCTACACTCCAGTTATACCACCTCCGACAATACAGTAAGAACTCAAAATATATTCATTCATACTTATGTATCCATAACAGATCCTTATTATCTAATATGTCAGAATGATTATTACCTCGAATATCTATCGTTATTCTTGTAATGCGTGACTGCATCTCTTATGGCTGAGAATAAGGAATAACATTGAATATACATTATGAATATTAATTTTCAATACGTAACAGCTTGGATTACATGTTGTTTAAAAACAGTTCATATCTTATAGTTGCAAAGTTCTAACAATGTTGGAATGGTACGCATGAATATAAAGTCAGCCAATGAAATCTTAAGGACCACTAACTGTTTTTTTTAATAGTTTAATAATTTAAATGTTGTAAATATGCCAGTTGAAAAGCAAACTTTGTGTTTTGTTCATAGGTTTGGTAGCCTTGTTCTGAAATCTCCTCCGACTTATGGAATTTTGAAAAGTCCTCTGCCTTCTTACGATAATCAACATAAAGATGGTCTCCAAAAAACAGAGAAAGAAGACGATTCTTATAAAGCCGGAGAAGAAGATATCGGTTTAGAATACGACGATTCCAGTTCAGAATCCAGTTCGAGTTACGGCCGCCATCATCATCCTAAGAAACATACCCACGTCGTCCTCCACAAACACGTACACAAGGGTCATGTCATCCACGATCACAAACATGAAGGAGAAGGAAAGCATCTTCACAAACATTCCGGCCACGAACAACACGAACATCATCATCACGGTGAAGGGCTTCACGAGCATAAACATTTAGGCAAAGCTGAGCACGAACATAAGCACGAGGGGTTGGCCGAACACAAACATAAACATAAGGGAGAAGCAGGCCATAAACACGAACATCTAGGTGCTGGAAAACACTTGCACAAACATTCCGGTCATTCTGAGCACGGTCACAAGCACGAAGGATGGGCCGATCACGGTCATAAACACAAAGGAGAGTACGAACATGGTCATCACCACGTAGGATCAGGAAAACACGAACACAAGCACTGGGGAGACGCTGACCATAAGCACAAACATGAAGGAGAGGGAAAACATAAGCACAGCCACTACGGACACGGAATTTTCTCCCACGAACACGAAGGAAACGCCAAGCACAAACACAGTCACTACGGAGACGGTCATCACGATCATAAGCACGACGGAATGGCACACCACAGCCATCAACACAAAGGCCACTACGAAGCTGAGCACAAGCACCAAGGAACAGGGTACCTGACTTTCTACGACGACCATTCCTCGTTAGGAGACGAAGAATACAAGACTGAGTTCATCGACATCGCACCCAAGAAGAAGAAAACTCACAAGATCACCAAAGAAGTCGCTTACATCGATCCATCTGAATTTGACGACTTTATTGCTTCACTCAAGCAAGGCGTGTCTCATAAGGAAACTAAACCCGCTTACTTTGACGATGATTTCGATGTAGCGCCCAAAAAGAAGTACAAGAAAGTAAAGACTAACGTTCCAAGCTACGAAGGCTTCGAAAACATCAAAGGCAATAATTTCATTCCTAAATACAAAGAAACTACCACTTCCTATCAACCTTTCAGTGAAGAATACTTAAAATTCTTAACCAGATACGTTCCTTTGAAATCTTACAGCCCGGAACTTCCTTACAAACATAGCTTCAGTGGAATCAAACCTAAGAAGAGTAAGTACGAAGTGAACGAGAAGGTGCAAGATATTCCGCGGTTCTCTACCCCTAAGAAGACTAAGGTAGTGAAGGAAGCGGAGTCCGAAGACGAAGAAGAATCCGATCCAAGGCTGATCCAGTACAACGTGGTTCACAGTAAGGAATCTGACATCTTTCCCAGCATGTCCTACGTCAGCACCGTCAGGAATGCCAGATGATCATCTCCTATCCCATTTAAACTAGTTAGGACTTAATTACATATGTTTCCATGATACCAAAGAAGAATTTCAGTCACCCATCTCAGTTATAATTCTTCAAAAGAAAGACTACCTTTCTACTTTTGCTCGGAAGGCATTTTTCCTCACCGATCTTCCAAGTGTCTTCTGAACTGACAAGTTCAATTTGTCATCTCACCACACCATTATCACCTGTCTACTTTAAAACAAATTGTATGTAGGTCTACCTTTACTTAATAATATTCATTATTGCATCAAGCATTTTTTCGATACTGACATTCAGTGATTGAAAATTATTTAAAAAAAAATAAATATACATACTAATTAAGAAGCTACTTTAAAATTATAAAGGGTGGATATAAATTACCATTTAAATTATTACTTTTTAGAATTAATGTGTATAATTTAATTTTGTATTTGTATAAACTTAAAAGCACTGACTAGTTATTAATTATTTAATAAATATTTTATTGGCTCTAAGCCGTTATTTTATAATGTACAAACAATCTTTATACTTTGTTTTATTGCATTTTTGATCAATAAAATGTTGTTTTGTTAAAAAGTGAATTTTTATATCATTATATTGACTGAACCTTTACCTTTGATTGAGCTTAATCGTCTGAAGTATTTAAAACAATACCAATCATTTAATTTTTCGCTCTTTTACAATTAATTGAATTGTACAAAATACAAAATATTTAATTTTTTCCAAAATTTACTTAATATAGATATAATCTTTATTTATACTTATCTTTCTATACTATTAAAAAAGTTTAATCTCTTCATTAATTATTAATTATTCCTATTAAAGACAATTACAAAGACATAATAAAAACTATAATGTCTCATTTCTTAAGATTATGGTCAATTAATTATGGAATTCAAAACACACTTAAGTTATGAGTCTTTACGATTAGAGATGATTTTATATTTTTCTTGATTGCAATACACAATGATTAACAACCGGAAACTGCATAGTGGAGTTTCAAATCCTTCGTGCGATTAAATTTATCTTTTTATACTCAATTTTTCTCAATACTCAAATTTTCTTATACTCAATTTTTCTCAATACTCAAATTTTCTTATACTCAATTTTTCTCAATAATAAAATTTTCTTATACTCAATTTTTCTCAACACTCAATTTTTCTCAATACTCAAATTTTCTTATACTCAATTTTTCTTCTTATACTCAAGCTAAATGCTTATTTCTTGGTTCTAAATAAAACTACATTGTCTTCAAATATTTTAACCATCTCTCTCTCGTATCTCGTATTTTTAGTTTAACAAAAGATCTCATTTCTCGGATTAAACAGTTAGATATATTTTTTATAGTAATAATAAATTGCCATTATGCCTTCTGCGGAAAGTTAACAATTAACGGAATTGAAGGCACTTGAGTATTTATGGAAAGTTGCAGAAACAGCACAATTTTTTGACTAGCTTTCTTTTTTGAAAGAACTAACGGAGTGATTAACAATGTCATTAATCTTTAATTGTCTACATCATTTAGGAACGTTAAAATCAGTGATTAATAGTGGATATACATTAAATATTTGTTTGTTTTCCATTTCAATTCCCGACGGGTCAAGACAACACGGACGGGGAATAATAAAAACTAAAATAATTCAATTGAAAAAATATTACAAAAGCAAATTTAATTACTCATTTATTCCTAAATTTAGTTCAACCGACATTTTGTTGAATTTATTTGTATTGTACATAAATAAAAATATATATATATATATATACCAGTTTCTTTTATGTGCAAGCTACTTTTCTTTAGAGAGAAACGTGGAATTTCCAAAAACTATACAATCGTCATGAATAATTAAAATCACCTACACCCCAAATTTTTGTTCAAATTGATTAATTTTTACACCATGCCTATTTAACATAAAAAAACCGACACACAAACTTTTTAGTCTCAGAAATAAAGAAGCCACATTATTAATTTATTCCTTAGCATGTGCAAGCCAACCAGAACTCATTTCCTTATTGATTTCTTGTTCTTTATTATCGTTTTTCACCAAATGGTTCAACTCTTAAGGGTGGGGAAGTAAAACATACAAACTATATGTACTTGGCCTTATATTATAAATGTTGATCGCCATCATCTGGTTATATTTTTTCTCAATAAGAACCCTAAATAACTTCTTCATTTTTAGCGAATTTCCTAACAAAATTAAGCTATTGCAATGGCTTCAAAATTTTTCTCCATGAAAATCCGTGTTAGACCATTCATAATCGATTACGAATTTTGAAATTTAACACTTTTTTTATGTATGTGTCACTCTAGACGATATCTCACCCTAGGATGTACTTAAAAAATCCAAAAAAAGTAAATGTCAATAATATCAAAAGAAAGGATGATTTCGTTGGCCAGAATTTTTGGAGACCTTTTAGGGATAAAATTTTGACAATTTAGGGTCAAAAATAGCATAAAACGTTTTTTTATGCTATTCATACATACAAACTATGACCCTCTCCTATATATCTACGACGACCATTCCTCGTTAGGAAACGAAGAATACAAGACTGAGTTCATCGACATCGCACCCAAGAAAAAGAAAACTCACAAGATCACCAAAGAAGTCGCTTACATCGACCCATCTGAATTCGACGACTTTATTGCTTCACTTAAGCAGGGCGTGTCTCATAAGGAAACTAAACCCGCTTACTTCGACGATGATTTCGATGTAGCGCCCAAAAAGAAGTACAAGAAAGTAAAGACTACCGTTCCAAGCTACGAAGGCTTCGAAAACATCAAAGGCAATAATTTCATTCCTAAATACAAAGAAACTACCACTTCCTATCAACCTTTCAGTGAAGAATACTTAAAATTCTTAACCAGATACGTTCCTTTGAAATCTTACAGCCCGGAACTTCCTTACAAACATAGCTTCAGTGGAATCAAACCTAAGAAGAGTAAGTACGAAGTGAACGAGAAGGTGCAAGATATTCCGCGGTTCTCTACCCCTAAGAAGACTAAGGTAGTGAAGGAAGCGGAGTCCGAANTATATATATATATAAAAGTGACAAAAGTGTACATAACAACAATTTCTGTGCTCTTAAAGAGCTTTCCAACAATATGCATTTTGAAGGTTATGAACTATTTTGACTTTCGTACACCGTACTTCTGACTACCAAATTATCATGAGTCAATAATACGCAGATTTCTTTGAAAATTTGCTTATTAAGTCATGGTGAATGACTGGTCTTTCTTAAATATAATTTATGATTTTCTTACTTTTTCAATTAAATCAAATAATTGATTTGTTTAAAAATAATTATCAATTAATAAAAATTAAAGAATGATTGATAAGTTAATAAATCAAACACTAAGTATACAAGTGGGCTGTCAACGAGTATTTACCTTATACCTTATACTATTTAGTGTGGTGCGTAGTGGGCTCTGCATTGTTGTAGTAGTGACCCTGATGAGGTGACATCATCATTGTTCAGGGATGTAGCAAGGTATAGTTATGTTATGATTATGATACTCAAACCTTGGCTTCCTACAAAAGATTTACTTGTTATAATATTTTATTCGCTTGTCGTGTTTACAATTAATTTACATCTTAATAGTCGTGTTCGTTTCTTATTATTAAGTTTTTACTTTTCCTTATCTTTAACGAAAAAGTATTGTTTTCACCCAAAAAAAACTACGAAGTTGAGATATCAAGGGAATTATCCGTTTTTCGTGTTTTCAAGACCATATGATTGGTTTTTTAGCAGCATGTCTGTCTGTCTGTGAAGCGCATGACTTCGACAGTTTTTAAGCTAGAGAGTTGAAACTTGGTACAAAAAACATTCCTCACATGTATAGTTAGCATGTGTATAGTGCTACCAGGAAAATCATAAATTTGTGACGTCATAACAAAATCATTCATGAGATGTTTGAGATGTTCCACATTGTTTTAAAGGTCTTAAAGAGTAGTAAAATAATATGCCATTGTTAAAATTTTACATTTAATATTTTCAAAATGGTGGCCAATATAATGGTTGGCTTAAGATGAAGTTTTTAATCAGTATTCCATGTTATACATAGTTTTAAAGACCTTATAAAAATTAGGAAATGAATATGTAACTATTATTACAAAAATTGTAATAATTTAACTGTATTTTGACAAAAAAAAATGGCCGACATGACGGTGTTAGTTATACGTTATAAGTTTTTGCTTATATGCCATGTTACATGTCATTTTAAAGCTCTTTTCAGGTTGATTAATTGTATGTAAGATTTTCCACGAAATATTTTTTGGTAGCTATTACCGAAATATTTTTTTTTGAGAATCAATTATCAAAAGTTAAAGAGTTGCAGATGGTTGAAATTTATGTGATGCTACCTGAGGTTTAGTTTCGTCTTCGTCAAACCATCTAAATTTCATAAACATTAGATGAGTTGACTTTTGAAGATATTGGTGTATAAATGTATGTTGTCGAGCATGTTGAAAACAAACAAATGGGCGCGGAATGCGCGGAAGGTTGAAACTTATATCGGACTAACCAGTGCCGGCCCGAGGCAAGTTTTAGGATGGAGCGAGATCCAATTTCGGCGCCCCTCTTTGCTTGCTTCTAATTTCTAATACATGGGTGTCGTTAGCAGTACATTATTGAAGGGGGAGGGGGTACACATTCCGGGAGGGGGGTCCGGGGCCCACCCCCGGAAAATTTTGAAAATATGACCACTCAAAACAGCGTTTTTACGCATCTCTTAGGATAAATTTAATTTTAACATTTTGTCCTAAAACAAAGTAAACCTACGGTGAAGTTCGTTGACAATAGTATGAACACAAGTATTTTTATAAAACAAAAAGCAAACTGAAATAGTATATGTAATATAATAAAAGTTGTGCTCCTAATCATTGTAGATTAAATAGATCAGTAAATAGGCATTACGCAATAATACTTAAAATCTATAATAAACGATGTAATTTAATCAGTAGTTATGAAAAGCAATAAAAACATGTTTTTTTAGGGTTGCAATTATATAAGTGTAGTTCAAAACGGGAAATTGGATTTTGAGGGGGTGGTCAAGCTTGCAGGTCCCAGACGAAGGTGTATGTATTATTTATATATTTTCAGGTATAAGTTTCGGACTTTGTCAGTTGCTTACTAGCCACATCCTCAAAAAATCATAAGGCTAAGCAAAAAACTTTTTTCTTTACTTCTGAGGCACCTGGAGTGGCGCTCCGTTCGCCCTATAGTAGGGCCGGCCCTGGGACTAAAATGGGCTAATTATGACCTACAAAACAAATTTCATTAAAATCGGACGTGTAGTTTTAAAGATATGATGGTTCGTAAAAATTGAGCGACAGACAGACACGAAACCAAAAATTCTCTGATGTCTCAAACGGGTTTCTGTCCTGGAATTTTTGAAATCAGAGACTAAAAAATATTTTTGTTCTTCAGAACGATCACATAGCTGCCGTTACCTTCGGTAAGCTCGGAAGCAAAAAACGGTCAAGTGTGAAGCAATTGATACTTATTGCTCAGAGCATAAAGGGAATGCCAGTGTACAAATAAAAATAGTCTGTTGAACTTTGATCAGGCAAGTATCTGAGGTAGATTCTTGTTGACGTACAATTTTAATTATATAGTACCTTGGTTATATACCTCTTTGACATCTTTAAAGGTGTAATATTACTAAACGATCTTTCATGTGTGAATAGTTGACGCACTTCGCATCACATGTACGTCTAAAGAAATGTTACTTGACAAGCAGACATAAGAAGTTTGTAAAAAAAAGGAATAATAATTTCGTCGACACGCAATTTCATTCGGTTAGAGACAGGCATCACTTAAATTCATTTAATATGAGTGCAAAATATTAAGTAACTAAAGTATAATCTTTCAAATAACATTTTTCATTTAACTAAGAAAGTAATAATTAGTTTATAACAGTTTCTTTTTTAATGCTACAATAATATGTAACACTTTTTTTTAAATTAAAGGTTGTTTTATTTTCTTTCAACTTTTAATTTTAACTCTTATGTTAAAGTCTTTTAACAGTTAAGTTAGATGATGTCAGATTCAAAATCAATTTACATAATTATCTTCTGGACTAAAATTCACACTTCAAAATTACGTACTGGAACCTGCTTGAAGGAGCAGATCTTGAGAATTAATTAAGAGGAACTGGACATAAAGTAATTTCTCTCAACCTTTTAGTTAATGTAATTTATTTATAATTGTTGTTCACGAATTTTAATATCCTTGCTTGTTATATTTTTTTGCTTTCGAGTTTACCGAATGTCACGGAAGCTATGTGGTCGTTCTGAAAAACGACATTTTTTTATGTCTCCGATTTAAAAAAATTCCTATGCTGAACTCCTCTTTGTCTGTCACTCAATATTTTCGAACCCACGTATCTTTAAAACAACTCGATTTTAATGAAATTTGGATGATCGGTCATAATTAAGCCTATTGTTGGTCCCATATAAGTTTCAACCTTCTGCGCTCCATTTGTAAACATACATTTGTATAATACACCAACAGCTTAAAAAGTAAATATACGATTTTTATGAAATTTGAATAGTTTGTCGAAAGTAGACCGCAGCACTAGATTCATTTCAATAGTCTACGCTTTGTAACTTTTGCTTAATGTAAAAAATCAAAACAATTTTTACATATTAAAAAATCGGTCCGAGACAACTCAGACAAACTTTCTCATATATGTNCACTTTTTTTTAAATTAAAGGTTGTTTTATTTTCTTTCAACTTTTAATTTTAACTCTTATGTTAAAGTCTTTTAACAGTTAAGTTAGATGATGTCAGATTCAAAATCAATTTACATAATTATCTTCTGGACTAAAATTCACACTTCAAAATTACTTACTGGAACCTGCTTGAAGGAGCAGATCTTGAGAATTAATTAAGAGGAACTGGACATAAAGTAATTGAAGGTTATGAACTATTTTGACTTTCGTACACCGTACTTCTGACTACCAAATTATCATGAGTCAATAACGCAGATTTCTTTGAAAATTTGCTTATTAAATCATGGTGAATGACTGGTCTTTCTTAAATATAATTTATGATTTTCTTACTTTTTCAATTAAATCAAATAATTGATTTGTTTAAAAATAATTATCAATTAATAAAAATTAAAGAATGATTGATAAGTTAATAAATCAAACACTAAGTATACAAGTGGGCTGTCAACGAGTATTTACCTTATACCTTATACTATTTAGTGTGGTGCGTAGTGGGCTCTGCATTGTTGTAGTAGTGACCCTGATGAGGTGACATCATCATTGTTCAGGGATGTAGCAAGGTATAGTTATGTTATGATTATGATACTCAAACCTTGGCTTCCTACAAAAGATTTACTTGTTATAATATTTTATTCGCTTGTCGTGTTTACAATTAATTTACATCTTAATAGTCGTGTTCGTTTCTTATTATTAAGTTTTTACTTTTCCTTATCTTTAACGAAAAAGTATTGTTTTCACCCAAAAAAAACTACGAAGTTGAGATATCAAGGGAATTATCCGTTTTTCGTGTTTTCAAGACCATATGATTGGTTTTTTAGCAGCATGTCTGTCTGTCTGTGAAGCGCATGACTTCGACAGTTTTTAAGCTAGAGAGTTGAAACTTGGTACAAAAAACATTCCTCACATGTATAGTTAGCATGTGTATAGTGCTACCAGGAAAATCATAAATTTGTGACGTCATAACAAAATCATTCATGAGATGTTTGAGATGTTCCACATTAATATACATACTAATTAAGAAGCTACTTTAAAATTATAAAGGGTGGATATAAATTACCATTTAAATTATTACTTTTTAGAATTAATGTGTATAATTTAATTTTGTATTTGTATAAACTTAAAAGCACTGACTAGTTATTAATTATTTAATAAATATTTTATTGGCTCTAAGCCGTTATTTTATAATGTACAAACAATCTTTATACTTTGTTTTATTGCATTTTTGATCAATAAAATGTTGTTTTGTTAAAAAGTGAATTTTTATATCATTATATTGACTGAACCTTTACCTTTGATTGAGCTTAATCGTCTGAAGTATTTAAAACAATACCAATCATTTAATTTTTCGCTCTTTTACAATTAATTGAATTGTACAAAATACAAAATATTTAATTTTTTCCATAATTTACTTAATATAGATATAATCTTTATTTATACTTATCTTTCTATACTATTAAAAAAGTTTAATCTCTTCATTAATTATTAATTATTCCTATTAAAGACAATTACAAAGACATAATAAAAACTATAATGTCTCATTTCTTAAGATTATGGTCAATTAATTATGGAATTCAAAACACACTTAAGTTAATGAGTCTTTACGATTAGAGATGATTTTATATTTTTCTTGATTGCAATACACAATGATTAACAACCGGAAACTGCATAGTGGAGTTTCAAATCCTTCGTGCGATTAAATTTATCTTTTTATACTCAATTTTTCTCAATACTCAAATTTTCTTATACTCAATTTTTCTCAATACTCAAATTTTCTTATACTCAANTTAAAACAACTCGTCCGATTTTAATGAAATTTGGATAGTAGGTCATAATTTAGCCTATTGTTGGTCCTATATAAGTTTCAACCTTATGCGCCCCATTCATTTCTCTTAAACTTGCTTACAGACATACATTTGTATAGTACAAGTATAGCTTAAAAAGTAATTACACATCTGATTTTTATGAAATTTGGATAGTTTGTCAAAAGTATAGACCCCTGATAGCATCAGATTAATTTCAACTGTCTACGCTCAGAATTTTTTGCTTAATGGATACTTTAATTCATCTAAAAAATCAAAACAATTTTTACAGATTAAAAAATGGAGGATAAATTAGACCAAAATGGGTTGTAAAAAGCATAAAAGCAATAAATTACGCGATAGGATGTGAGGGAGCTATGTGCCACACCAACTGGGAGTCAATTTGTTTAGGTGTATATTTTTATTAAAAACTGACTTAACAAGACACAAAATCAACACTAGCGCACTCCTTAGACTGCGCTTCTTGGTCGACCTTTTTTATAATGATCATAGTAATTTCTAATGGGGTTTGTATAACCTTTTGCAAGGTTCAAATCTATTTACTCAAATTCTCAGTTTATATAGCCATTTCATTTTATATAAGAAAAACCATAAATTATTTCTACTTAATTTACACTTAATTCAATAATTATAAATTATACAATTCTTATTAGCAATAGTAGAAATGACATTTTTTATCAAAATACATAATTTATTTTTAATCCTTAGTGTATGTTCAGATATTTAAAAAAAAAACTGCGACGATAACAAGGAATCAAGGAACTGGTTTTGGAAGAGAATTATTAAAGGATAAAAAAGGAAGAAGGAATTCTTGGCGCACCCTTAATCTCGACCACATGAGCGACAAAGACCAAAAACTCTTGGACCGTTTCGCATCACGCCCGAATAATAAAAAAATGACCATATCATTATTTTTTTTTTTTTTTTTTACAAAATGATTTCCCCCCTCTTAAAGACCATAACTGTTTTACAGGTTAGAACCACATAAAAAAAGTGCTTTCCCTGATCAGACATACGACCTTGTCCCATAACTAAATAACGGTGAATCCTTCCGAATTTTTTTTTAATCAAAACCAGTTTGACCCCATAATGTGTATATTAAATAGGCATGGTATAGCCCACTTTTTTCGATTTCTTTTACTACTGACATATAAATTCTAAATATTATTATACGTTTATAGTAGAACTATGATTAGTCTAGGATATATGTTTAAACATTTCTTTATAACTTCCCTGTAGGCTAAAACTGCTAACTTAAAAACTGCTGCTTAAAATAAACGACCAACCTAAAATTAATAATAGGTATACTATTTTTTTTTCTAATAATAGTCAGAACGTTTTGTTTTATTATATTATGACAAAATAATTACTAGGCCTAGCCCAAACCCCTGCTCGTTTATTTTATTTATTACAGTAAAATTAAATCATTTTTAGCTAAAAAAGTAAACAAATTATAAGCTTGGGTTTAAATTATTTAATATTGACATACGATATCATTTTCATTTTTTTTTCTTTAAATAAGCATTTAGTAATTTACATTTTAAGGTCAGTAGGTCAGTTTTGTTTTATTTTTAAGTTAAAATTTATGCTATTCCTTTAACCATGTGCATTGTTTTTTAATGACTTTAATTAAAATCCATGCCGAATTTGAAGACAATCAAACAACGTGTGTGGTCATTACTGCGTAACAAACAAGTTTAGACCAACGGTCGAGTTAAAACAGGACCTGCTAAGTCTTAATAAAGTTTTTAAAATTAATAAAATAATTAATTTTCATTTTTAATTAATTAACACTCTGGTTAGTTAATCTTTAATATGTCATATGATATACCTTCTAATATTGAAATATTAAAAAAATATAATAAGCTAAAAATGTATCATGATAAATAAGATAATATATTTAACAATTAAACATTTTACAAATTATAAATTATTATAAACTGGATTGACATTATATAAACTAAACAAGTAATGTCAAGTCATGTCAAGTACAGTACAGTACAATAAATAACTTACTTTTATAGAAAAAAAAATAAAAAAAATCGGCCCGAGACAACTCAGACAAACTTTTTCATATACAAGTTCATAATTACTTAGCCCAGTGTTTTCTATTTATTAGTTTTCGTACGTACATTTAATTATTACAGAACATTTCATCAAAATTTATCATAAAAATAACTTCTCCCGGACGGGGAATCGAACCCGGGCTCTCTCTCTCCGCGTTTTAAGCTATTTGCTCAGGAACTGGATTTTTCCAGGGAAAACGGCTTATATCTTTAGATTCGTATTTAAATGGACTATAATTTAGATTTTTTTAATTAAAATCGTCGGAACCGTTTTTGAGAAATAATTTTTTTTCAAGTTTTTTTCAGTTTTTGAGGGGTAGCACCCCCAAATTTGAAGCTAAAATTCATTTCTCAATTTCACCTCGGGGTATAATTTTTCTGAACATGTGTACCAAATTTCGTAAAAATCGGCCCAGTAGTTGAGGATCACGCGTAAGCACAGAGGTCAGACATTTATTATATTAAAAACAACTTTATTGGACTCAGGGGATCTCAAAACGTGTAAATCCATCAAAATCTCAAAATCGAATTTTCGCGCCATCACAATACTTTCTCTTTATATATAAGAAAGTAAAAAAACAAATCAATCATCTGTTTCTATAGAACGTATCTTGTTGACTACTATAATATTACCTTTGGCTGATAATGGCTTATCATTAAGATGCAAATCGCTATTAGAAGAACTAGTTTTCGGGTTATAGATCATCTCTGAACTAGACTAGCGGGATACCCCTGGTTAAGAACTTAGTTATAGTAGACCAAAAATAATATAGGTTAGTTAATCAAATATTGCTCCAAATCAAAGAGGTCACCTATTTAGTGACAAACTACCATCAACTTAATTTTTGATCTACTAAGTTAGTACTCAAGATCATGAAAATCACATTGTCCATCAAAAAGTGCGGGACATGGCCGCTTTCCCCCTGTTTATTTTTTTCAAATGCCTATATTGCTAAGCTATGTCACGCAGACGAACTTAGCCGACCACATATTCTAAAAAGGCACAATAAGAATTACTAAACTACAAAATTCTAGCTCAATGTTAGTCAGACACTTTTTTGTACGCTATCTCCAGAACTATAAATAGTTTAACGAATGCGGAAAAAGTGCAAGTAAAGCTTCCGTTAAAATTAATGATGATGTTAAATGCAAATTGTATACCGTTGTATATTTTTATCAGATGAATACTAAACTGTTACTTGATTTAACTTGATAATAAAACAATTAATCTCATTTCTTAAACTTTTAGTTATTAAAAGTTATGCAAACAAAGGTCGTTCTCTTCTTATATCAGTACAAAAAGGTTATCCCAATAAAAAACGAGTAAAAAAAATGAATAAATAAAAATAAAAATAAACTTTTTCTTCTTTTTATCGGTGAATCTAAAAATATTTAAATTCATTTATAAATTATCTTTATTATTACTTTATATTTAATATGTATAATAATTTATTGTTTATATTTAGATATTCTTAATTTTAGATTATTTTATTTTTGTTGTGTTGGTAGTCGTAAATACAGCTGGTTTATTTAGTTCCAGCTCGACGTGCATATTTGTTTCCGTTTCGTCGAATCTTTTACTAAATTCACCGTTTAATTGAAAAATTGTATTTAAAATCGTTAATAAAGTCTTCGTAAATGCAGTGTATGTTATAATTCAATTGTTTTTTCAAAATTCTGATCGTTTTCTTTTCTTTTCTTTTGACAAGTACCAACTTTCACATCGTTCTTTCTTCCGTGTAAAATATGTTCTTTAGTTACAATCTAATTTTATTTATATTATGTTTGTTCCAACCAAGCAGTGAACCGCCCGCAAGATCCTCAAGGGCATGCGCAAAGGATAAAAACCTTTCTTAAGTTCCAACCCGACGTGTGATAGTGTTTTATACCGTCCTCCAAACTGATCCAACCCACGCTGGGATCGTTTGCGAATCGTTGTACGGTCCAAACGATCTTCTGAAAATACCAGGTAGGTTCTGGTTTGTATGACATGCGCAGTTACATGTGAATCGTCAAAAATATCTACAAGAAGGTTCCCCAACATTTAGATCTCTATAAAAGATTAAATGTGGAGCAAATAGAGTCAACTTGACCTTGGAACATCCGTTCCAACCTGAAGATATTTTACAATACAATGTTATCGCATGCGCATAAAAAAATCATCTGAACGAACCGCGGGATGATACAAAGGACGTTACAAATAGATGGGTTGGAACAAACCTATTAACGATCATATCTTTCTTAGATCAATTAATTGTCATTCGTGACTTGATGACTTAATTTAAATGAAGAAACTGGAGAACTCTTGGAACACATTGAGAGTACGTTAAGAAGATTATAGGTATTTGATTTTTCAATTACTTATGATGTTGAGAGTGTAGTATTACATTGAAAATAATTTTGTTTTTTACGAAAATAAAAGGTATTTAATTTTCCAATTATTTATGATGTTGAGAGTGTAGTATTACTTTGAAAATTATTTTGTTTTTTTCCCCTACCAGATCATTATAGATAATTTTTTGTAATCTATTAAACGTAAATTTGGCAGAATATATTATAAATCTAGGTCAGATTAGGTTTAGTGAAAGAAATCAAATTTATTACAGTTTCTATGACATTGAATGTCAGATATTTCACGTCTAAAATGTTTTGGGAGTGGTGCATTCTAGGTTTTCCCTGTTGTTTATTTGTTTGTCCGAGATTTGTTTGTATTTAGGTTAGAGGGAAAGGATACGAGACTCGAGCCAAGTGTGTAGATGGTTCGGTTTGATAGCGGTGTTATTAAGTATTCAGGAGATGAGTCAAGGTAAGTAACGCATTAGTAGCCTACTCGAGATGAAACCACAATATCCACCTACATGACTACCTGCCGCTGAGCTCACCGAATTAACATCAATCCTACCTCAACATATCCTTCCTACGATGTTTACCGCGTACGATATTGCTTTCACTTCCTAATTCGTGCTTTTAGAGATACGGATAACACAATCCAATCCTTTTTGTGTATTCCTACGCAAAAACACTCAGATTGAATGTGATAAATCTTTTTTTAAACTTCTAATAACTTGGTGACAGGTTTGTCTCCCAGCAATAGATAATTTACATCTTGTCTTGACACGTTAAGGATCACGCGTAAGCACAGAGGTCAGACATTTATTATATTAAAAACAACTTTATTGGACTCAGGGGATCTCAAAACGTGTAAATCCATCAAAATCTCAAAATCGAATTTTCGCGCCATCACANGCATTTTGCATGCGAGTGTGGAGTTTCCACCCGAGCAATAGGGAGGGTAGTAAAACCACACGAGCAATGCAAAATGCCGTTTTCGCACGATTCGTACGATTGTTAGATTTTAATAATAAATACAGAAAAAAACTAATATACTTCCTGTATGTAAGCTGGTATATCTCTTTTGATAAAGATGACATTAAGTTGGTGCGTAGGCTTCCGCGGGTAGACTGAAGCAACAGTATGTCTTGTTGCTTCAAGTAAACATCACGATGCACCACACCCCTGAAGATGCTTCCAGTAGTGGAAACGAAACGTCGGACTTCATCCCCTTCGAGACGCGGATTCCACCGGAAAACCAAGCTGTTTATTAAGATGACATTAATTCATTAGTTAGTTGTATTTTGTGCAGAATTAATTATTTCGGAAGGCGTATTATTCTCCTCATATTCGTCATGATCACTTAAATCAAAATCACTCATTGATTTTCACAAAAAACTCGATATAAAACAGTTACTTTTATTAAACAAACATCAAATTAGTTTTGTTAAATGTAAACAAACTCGCTAATCGTGCGTAAAGGTGAAGAATTCTTCTTCTTTACCGCCCTAGGGTGGTAAAGAAGAGGGATTTTTCAAGACTTTGAGACGCGCATGCGCAATGAATTCAAGTACGTATAGAATCATTTTCTACGCATCTAAACAGAGATACAATGTTTATATTTCGTATTAATCGTAGATATAAACAGTTTTTTTCTGATTGTAACACTGTTTACGTAGAGCTAATTGATAGGATAACTGATTAACTTGGTTGTTTATAATCACCAAAGATGTTATTTGCATCATTAAGCCCCATTTCACTGTTTTTATCCTATGCAGATGATACATTTGAGAGATAATAGTAAGAAAATCCTTACTGTTTTACTTTCTTCAAATACTTAATTATTCATTAAACTATTAACACTGGATTTACTTGTTATGCCAAACATCAGCATGATCTTATAATTCTAGAACTTTCGGTTTCGGAGACTGTGCGTATGATCATTGATTATGATCATTGTCGTTTATCCTTAAAATTTTCAAATACTACTTTTACCTTTAATAAACCTTGAATCTTGAATCAAATCTTTTAAAGAATCGAATTAAACTAACTCTTGCTCTCTGAACCAAAATCCTTTAGGAATTAGAGCGTTGATGGAGATCATCTTAATAGATTGACTAGAACTTTGAAATTTTGTTGAAACTCCAGAGGTTTGTTGTACAAAGCTGGCATTAGTTTGATTTAACGAAAGATTCTATTCTTTACAACTTTTACTTTCGTAAGGTATAAAGAGTAGTATGAGAATATTAAGAATGAACACCCAAAAATCTCGAAGAGATTTCGCCAAGATATTCGAGATATTCACCAAGTTTTAGCCGAAAAGTTTGATCCATATTTATTTATATTTCTTTCTTATAATTATTATAATTCTTAATAAATATAATTCTTATATATTTATTTCTCGAAAGCTTGATCCATATTTATAGATACTTGTTTGTTCAGCGTTAAATTTCCACCTAAGAACTTTAGGTGTTGTGTGGTTTCGTTTAGAATCACTATTTTTGTATTTTTACAAGAGTTGGTTGACATCGTCTCCGAATAATTTAACGCCTGTTAACATTCAATCCACCATAATTCAAATACTATTCCGATCTTAAACTTTAATTTTACTATTCAAAAGCTTATGAAAAGCAGAAGATTTTCCTGAATTCGCCGCACTTCAAACATTCCTCAATTAAGATTAGAGAGCTCTGAAATTTCGTGGTCGAATTTTAAAAAAAATAAAATGTTTAACTATAACAAGACTTAAAAGAAACTGATAATTTGAAAATCAATGAGTGATTGTTAAAAGTTTTTTATGCTCTTTAAAATTGTTTCTTAGTCCAATTTCTCTATCTCATTTAGTTTTTGAGATATCGCACATTTGTTTTAGAATTTTTCGTGAAACACTCTGAAAGAAGAAATAAATCGATATCTGGGAAACTATTGAGAAATGGGCCTATGGTCACTTGACATTTTATGTTGCATTTGACCCTTAAGATCCACACCACTTTCATTATGAAATTTTATTGCTGGTCACCCTTTAATATATGTGGTATAAGCATTATGTATATGTGTATAAGCTCTTTTACAGGCCTAGGCTCTCTATGAGCTGTTACGCCACCGAAGTAGGTATAGTATTCAGTATATGTATTTGATTTAGCGGAAGAAATTAAATCAGTTTCAAATCATTAAATATTTCAAAGATGTGCAAATGCATTAACCACTCGTTGATCACTCTGAAATTAATTAATAATTAATAATTATGTTGTGTTGATACTTATATTGCATTATTATACTGATTGTTCCAAGAGAAATGCTTTCACTTATTTAATCTCGGAGCAACAGGCTGTTCTTGTAACAATATAAAATTAATTCGATTAATTTGAAAGCCTCATTGTTAAAACGTCTCTGTCATCTGTCGAACCGACATTCCGACAGCCAATTAGATCAAAATGATGCGAAACAAAAACCTAGAATATAATTTGAACGCATTAGAGAAAAGAAACACAATAGCTTTAACTATATAATATGTAGATTGTTTTTCAAATAAATTGTCACAATCGTTCCATTATATATTTTTGAATAAATCTATTATAACCCTCTTTATTTTATTTTTTTTAATATTTAAAGAGTACAGTTATAACTTTCTTGATCTAATTTTCTATATATTATGAGTGCTCATAATCGCGATGTTTTATTATTATATTCCATTTTTGTTAAGTGAAATATTATCTCTGACTTTATAAATCGCGAATTGAAAATTAAATGTTGTCTTTTATTTATTTATTTATTTTTTTTTTCATCTTTATAACAATTCATTTGATTTATTTCACAATGAATAATAAAAAGAAAATAATATTTCAAACAACTTTAATTTTTTTGCATAAATTTTTGGTTTTTTAAATTTTATATTTGTTATTAAACCAGGTGTAGGATTGGGGTGAGCGAAAACGGCCTTGCCCTTGTAAAAACTTATGCGTAGGTTATTATTTGACCTAATGGCCAAAAAACACTTTGTTGAGGTCAAGCTTTGACCTAGATATTGACCCTACCAACGCAATTTTTTTTTGTTTCTCACGACGATAACATACAAAAATTAAAGTGAAATACGCCGAATTAGATGATGGATGTAATTTATACACGTCTATAATTATTTGAAATTTAATCTGCCATCTTCTTATTAACTTATAAATGTATCTTTTACGATGGAAATATGAATACGCTCTTAAAAGAGTTTTAATTTAGATAATACATAACGGTTGTAATTTTTTTTATAACAAATATTAAAAAAAAAAANACAAAGCTGGAAACAGTTAATATCACCTTTTGGTTCGTCATATTCTTATTAATAATAAATAACACTTACATCACATATATAACATTAACAATTAAATAATTAACAATAGTCAAACAAATATTAAAAAAAAACAAAAAAAAAAAAACTTCATTAGATCCCCGTATAGGGATTGATTGACTTACTTTAACTCTTGCTCTATAATAATACCATTTATTGATATTTACATCAAATCAGCGCTTGGCCGTAGTTCCCTTGATAAGCTTTTAGGTTAATATATTTTTCTTTTTACTTTCTCTTATAAAGAGGAAGTATTGCGATAGCGCGAAAATTAGATTTTGATATTTTGATGGATTTACATGTTTTAAAATCCCCTGAGTCCAAAAAAGTGGTTTTTAAAAAATGTCTGTCTGTCGTCTGTGCAGACGCCTGGAGCCTAAACTACTGGGCCGATTTTGACGAAATTTTGCATACTCGTACATGTTCAGAAAAATCATACCCCGAGCTGAAATCGAGAAATGAATTTTAGCTTCAAATTTGGGGACTCTACCCCCGAAAAACTCTGAAAAAAACGTGAAAAATATTACTTCTCGAAAACGGTTCTGGCGATTTTGATTAAAAAATTCTAAAATATAGTCCAATTAAATATGACATCTAACGATACACGCCGTTTCGGATTCGGATTGTACGTGCCACCACTTTGAGGTTAGGTGATAAAATACCGCATATTAATTAATTAAAAACCTTGTATTTGTAGAGGTACCCTTGATATGTGCTCCGCTCATATCCTGAAGAAAAACAACTGTCCTGTATATAAACCAGGTAGAGGTTCAACTCGAAGAAATTTCGATGGCACAATCCGAATTAGCCTAGGTCTCTTTTAATTTTTTATTTGAACTCCATTCTTTTAATTTAAAAAGTAAATGCTATATTTTAATATTACCTTATGTATTACTATACATAACATGTTTTTTAATATATTTCTAATAATTGATAACTGTTTAGTTAATTTTCAACTTTATCGTTTTTGGGCAAAATTATTTTTTTATTCTAGTTTTATATTTATATTTTTAACTTTGTTTGAATTGTATATTATTCTACCATTCACATTAAAAGAAAAACAATTAACTATAACAAGACTTAAAAGAAACTGATAATTTGAAAATCAATGAGTGATTGTTAAAAGTTTTTTATGCTCTTTATAATTGTTTCTTAGTCCAATTTCTCTATCTCATTTAGTTTTTGAGATATCGCACATTTGTTTTAGAATTTTTCGTGAAACACTCTGAAAGAAGAAATAAATCGATATCTGGGAAACTATTGAGAAATGGGCCTATGGTCACTTGACATTTTATGTTGCATTTGACCCTTAAGATCCACACCACTTTCATTATGAAATTTTATTGCTGGTCACCCTTTAATATATGTGGTATAAGCATTATGTATATGTGTATAAGCTCTTTTACAGGCCTAGGCTCTCTATGAGCTGTTACGCCACCGAAGTAGGTATAGTATTCAGTATATGTATTTGATTTAGCGGAAGAAATTAAATCAGTTTCAAATCATTAAATATTTCAAAGATGTGCAAATGCATTAACCACTCGTTGATCACTCTGAAATTAATTAATAATTAATAATTATGTTGTGTTGATACTTATATTGCATTATTATACTTGATTGTTCCAAGAGAAATGCTTTCACTTATTTAATCTCGGAGCAACAGGCTGTTCTTGTAACAATATAAAATTAATTCGATTAATTTGAAAGCCTCATTGTTAAAACGTCTCTGTCATCTGTCGAACCGACATTCCGACAGCCAATTAGATCAAAATGATGCGAAACAAAAACCTAGAATATAATTTGAACGCATTAGAGAAAAGAAACACAATAGCTTTAACTATATAATATGTAGATTGTTTTTCAAATAAATTGTCACAATCGTTCCATTATATATTTTTGAATAAATCTATTATAACCCTCTTTATTTTATTTTTTTTAATATTTAAAGAGTACAGTTATAACTTTCTTGATCTAATTTTCTATATATTATGAG
>KZ652460.1:116662-127114 GCA_001010745.2 Gerris buenoi | reverse complement strand
CCAGTTTCACCAAAGTTGTTTCTGAGTATTTACATTTTTATGGTTAAAGAAAATAAGTTAATTTATTTATTATAATAATTTAAAAAAATAAATTTTCATTGTACACGTCTCTAAGTAATATTAGACATTTTTATCACTGTTTGAAGAGAATCACTTTGGTTGGCTTTTGATGACCTCACAAATACATAATACTTTGTTGTTTGTATTTTTTCCGCCAGTTTAATTATCAACAAATTTTTATTTTAAACAAAATTTATGAATTATTTTGCTTTTGAATTAATATTGAGATCAGAAAAGTAAGTTATATTACCCATTTGTGCTTCGAAAAGTACTTTGTTGATAAGTCTTTCAGCTTGGAGATAGAAAAATGGTTTTAGATGCTTCATTTTCAGACCGACTCGCATCGAGAATAGTGAGGTTTCACGTGAATCGTCACTCGGTGGAATTGCTCTTGGTAAGGGTACTGGAACCTGTATCTGTTTAGAAACTCTAGAAGATTCTGGAACAGGTGCAGGACGTACTGTTGTTTGACAACGAATAGGCATCCTTATCATATCCGTCGGAAGATATTGTGAACAGTCCAACTCCGAAGAATTAAAATCGTACGGACAATATTTCTCGTCAGATCCGTCGGCACAATCTGTCGAATTGTCGCAGATCCAACTTTTCTGGGCACAATTCACTTCCGATCCAAGTGCTAATGAAGGCTTTAAAAATCCAGTTTCACATTCGACATAGTCATTCGGACAATCTCCTTGAATAAAATAATAAGAGTCAACGTCCACAATCAATAATGACATTATACAAGCCATAAAATGTTTAAACTTTAAATTATCCATGATTTTTGTTTAAATTATAGAACTTTAAAATGTAACTTAATATCAAAATAACTTCTGAAATTCAAGATTAAAGTTATTAAATAAAAATAGTCGTTATAAAAATAAATAAATGAGATATTTATAAAAACTTCTGGTTTATATAACCTTAAAATTTACGTTATCATGGCATATGATAAGAATTCACTCTTAAATGATTTTGATATTATTATAAACATATTTCTAAGTAATGAAGGATATGATAAGGTTTTTTGATAAGAAAAACCACTTGATGATTAGAAAAACCCAAGTGATATTCTTGGACATACGAAGATTAATTTTAATATTCAACAAAGTTTGATATTAGAGTAGCCTAGATTTTAGAGAGTTTTACATTTTTATCTAATGATTGTAATTTTTAAAGGTTCTCACGGCAACTGCGATGAAGAGAACCAATTTTGCTCTGCTCGCGTACTACGTTTCAAGAATTATCTATTCCTTAAATATTGATTTTGTAATCACGTAAATTTTGTTTTTACTTCCATGAAAATGGAAGTATGGTGATACCCTCCAAAACGTGGTTCCGAGATCTCTGTGAAGGAGGGGTCTTTTGAACCCGGGGTTATCATTAATATCCGTTTCATATACATGTATGTCTGTGCGTACGTACGTACGTTCGTTCACATCGCTAACATTACTTCACTCACATTCGGACATCGCGATAACATCGCTTCAAGACATCGTATTGAGATGCGGTTTACGCCATTTTTTAGAACTTTTGTCGGAAAAACTGATGGCGCAAACCCGATCATTGTAGCGACGTTTCGGAGCTACAGTCACTTAAACACGAAATCGGTCTGTCGACGATAACTTCAGTAGGCTTTATTTGATTTCAATTTCCTTTGGGTTATATACGTGTCCTATATGGTAGATTGTACCTGTACTTTTTGAGAACAATCGGACAAGAATAATAAAATATTGGCATTTTTGTAGTTATTAAGGTTTTTTTTCGAGCCAAATTGCGGCTAAACTGTGTCGTATCGAAAAGCGGATAACACCAGCGGTAACTGATTATAAATATCTACAACTTTGGACCTATGACTTTTTGTCGTAAGACCATCCCTTCTACCTTAATTAGAGACGTTTTTCATTTTTTGTTACATTTTCGACTTTGAGCTCATGTGCAAGAATTAACCGATTTCATTTTTGATTGGGGTGCTTAAACCGCACATTAATGCCATTTAAAACGAGTATTTATTGTATTTATTTATTTTGGGAGATATTGGNTTTTCTTAAAGGTAAAAATTGAAAAAAACAACTTATTTTTGTCTTATTTACAATTCTTTATTATATTTTAAATGGTTTTGTAACATTATTAATGAAAGAAAAAGAAATGTTTAAAAATTCATATACATACTTAGTTTTATAAGTTCACAATATGAGAACTCTAATTGGCTCAATATGAGAACTCTAATTGGCTCATATGAGAACACAAATTGGCTCATATCATATAAGAACACTAATTAGCTCATATAAGAACACTAATTGGCTCAATATGAGAACACTAATTGGCTTAATATAAGAACACTAATTGGCTCATATGAGAACACTAATTGGCTCATATAAGAACACTAATTGGCTCATATAAGAACACTATTGGCTCATATAAGAACACTAATTCGCTCAATATGAGAACACTAATTGGCTCATATGAGAACACTAATTGGCTCATATAAGAACACTAATTGGCTCATATAAGAACACTAATTGGCTCAATATGAGAACACTAATTGGCTTAATATGAGAACACTAATTGGCTCATATAAGAACACTAATTGGCTCATATAAGAACACTAATTGGCTCAATATGAGAACACTAATTGGCTNGCGGAAGAAATTGGACTGGAGATAAATGTAGAAAAAACTAAACTTCTGAAAATAAACTTGCAAGATGACGAAAAAGTGGTGATAAAGGAAATAGAAGTTGAAGAAGTAGAGGAATTCGTGTACTTATGAAGATTGTTATGCAAAAACGATAACACCCTAAGAGAAGTCAGCAGGAGGATTACACTGGCATGGAAAGCATTCTACAGAAATAAATTAATGTTTAGGTCAGAGATTGATGTAAGCAAAAAAGTGAAGTTGTGGAAGTCAACAGTATTACCCGTAATCACTTACAGTTGTGAAACTTGGGTCCTGAACAGTGGCGTACCTAGAGGGGTGCGGTGGCTGCGGTCCGCACCGGGCGGCACATAATTTGGGGCGGAATTTTTTATATTTAGTATTAGTTGTAAAAAAACAACTTATTAACTTCATAAGTTTACTNTAATTGGCTCAATATGAGAACCCTAATTGGCTCAATATGAGAATAATAATTGGCTTAATAGGAGAACACTAATTGGCTCAATGTGAGAACACTAATTGGCTCATATGAGAACACAAATTGGCTCATATCATATAAGAACACTAATTGGCTCAATATGAGAACACTAATTGGCTTAATATGAGAACACTAATTGGCTCATATAAGAACACTAATTGGTTCATATAAGTACACTAATTGGCCTATATAAGAACACTAATTGGCTCATATGAGAACACTAATTGGCTCATATGAAAACACTAATTGGCTCATATGAAAACACTAATTGGTTCAATATGAGAACACAAATTGAAAAAATGCTCTGATGGTAAACAAATTGGAATGGTCAATAAGTACATAATAAATAATTACGNTTTACATTTTTATCTAATGATTGTAATTTTTAAAGGTTCTCACGGCAACTGCGATGAAGAGAACCAATTTTGCTCTGCTCGCGTACTACGTTTCAAGAATTATCTATTCCTTAAATATTGATTTTGTAATCACGTAAATTTTGTTTTTACTTCCATGAAAATGGAAGTATGGTGATACCCTCCAAAACGTGGTTCCGAGATCTCTGTGAAGGAGGGGTCTTTTGAACCCGGGGTTATCATTAATATCCGTTTCATATACATGTATGTACTACTGAAAGAATGGGCCAAGAAAAACGGTTTAAATAAAATGGAAGCTGCGATAGAAAAAGGAACAAGCTTAAAAAAATGTATTCAACCAATAGGAAAGAAGAAAATCGCAGCCATTATGGACAAGGAAGGAGAAATGAAATATGAAACAAAAGATATAGTGGAAGCAATAGNAAAAAGAATATGCAATTATTAAAATAACACACGTAATATTTTCAAGATGGCGGCCAATATGGCGGATGACTAAAAACAAAAACTTTGTAACCATGGCATATTATACATCAAATTAAAGGTCTTGAAGTGTAGAATATGAATATGCACTTATAAATTTTTTACACTTGATATTTGATGGCGGCCAATATGGCGGGTGGCTAAAAAAAGTTTTTAGTTACCATGGCATATTATACATCAAATTAAAGGTCTTGAAGTGTAGGAAAAGAATATGCAACTATGCATTACACTTAATATTTAAACTTAATCCTACAGAAACCGGCGATTATCGCCTCACGTACTTACGTGAAGTGCGCCTTACTTGTTTCTTTGCGGTTTCGAAGGTGAAACATCCACATTGTGCCATGGATTCTAGTGACGACTTTGTAGTAATAAATTATTATTATTACAAAAGGAAATTACAACTCAGGAGATATTGGGTCCATACATATCTCGAAAAAAATTTTAAGCGCCAACTGTTTGTTGCTGTTAAAGAATTAGAAATTTCAAACGAAAATTTTTTAAAGTTTTATCGTATGAGTAAAGACAGTTATATAGAATTAGATCGATTAATTTCCCCCGCTCTACAAAGGCANATTTTTTTTGACAAAATGGCGCCGAAAATTAAACACTAAGCCTAAGCGGTATATATATTTGTAATCTACTCTTCAATACCTTTCATTTGATACCCCACTCAAAATTTTAAAAAAATATTTTTTTCGCGCAACTTGAATTATCCGCCATTTTGAATTTGAACAGCTGATAATTTTGAGTTCACTATATTTTTCCTGTGTGGGTGTCAAAATGATCTTTTATACTGAACAGTTTCATGTTTTTATCTCTTTTGGTTCAAAAGTTATTAGAACCGTACAGAGTGACAGACAGACACAAGAACAAAACTGTAAGGGTTTCTTTTTTTGGTTTTACCAACGAAACCCTAAAAATGAAACTGTGACTGAAATGAAGACTGACATGACCGTCTAAGGTTACCTTACCTTGGACACGAAGCCCCAGCATAACTCCAGGGAGAAAGATCATACTGCTTATCAGAGTCTGCTATTGTAGCAAACTTCTGCTTATACTAGCTGTCACACCAGTGTTATCAGCAATATTGAATTTTGCAAAGTGTCTAAAGTGTCCTCCTCTACCTTTTATTTTAGCTTTATATATTTTATTTACTTATTATTTATTTTGCTGTTNGTCACCATCCATGAGGTTGTTTAATTGAAGAGCTTTTTCTTGGATTAGAGGGCCAGTGATAGGGATTCCTTTCAGTCTTTCTTGAGAAAACCATAGGAAAAGAGCTTTGTCTAATTTATCGTAAGATGAAACAGTCGTCTTACTACGTTTTTCAATGGTCTTTTCACTTGAGGTAGTGTAAAACATCTCAATCTTACTTCTATTTTTTTTTTTCCAATCAGAAATTGTAGCTTTTCCTACGTTAATTTACAGAAATCCGCCTAATCCGAATTTCCGCTAATTCGAACTGGGTTCGGTCCCAATTAGTTCGGATTAGCGGGACTCTACTGTAATCTAATCAAATACTGATCAAAAGTCAAACCTTTTTTCCATTCCATTCAGGAACATCGTTAGTATGACCTCTTTTGAGAGTCTGGGTGGCTCGGAGGCTAGAGCGCTTGCCTTGTGATAAAGCAAGTTAAGCAGCATAGCCAGGTCAGAAGGTGACCGCTAGCTCGGGGTTCGATTCCCGGACCAGGCACCCCACTCAATGTCCACCCAGCATAGGCGCCACCAGGTTTCGGCCTGGAAACCATGATAATGACACTCTTGGTTGTTAAACAACTAGGAGGGGAGTCATGGTTAATGAATAGGTTTGTTCCAACCACGAGTTCTGAATCAGTTTCGGATTAGTCCGTGATAGACATAATGCGCATGCGCGATCATTACTCAGTTGGAAATTGATTTGTGATTCCGTCTTGTTGGAACGCTCCGGAACTCGAACCAAACTGTTTGATGTGGTAGGTTTTAGCACTGTTATCAAAACAACTTGTTGAGTTGATTGTTTATGTGATTTTGCCTTCCTGTGCTATCAAAAATACCCAAACTTATTAATATTAAAGATATGGAGTAAATAGTTGATGAAGATAAGTACCAGTCGCTTAAATCAGGGCCTGATTTAGGCCAAAGCGGCCCCTAGGGGCTTACACAACAAGGGGGGCCACACCACAAAAATTTCATTTTCTAATGCTAATTAAGCTTGAAAGTTGGAAGTAAAACCTACATACGCATAGAGGATATGGCGAAAACACATGCACACATTTTAGAAATGTTTATTTTATACATGAATTCACTATTTCATTTTGATTTACGCAATTCACAATTTTCGGGCTTACTGTGGTGAGCTAGTTTTAGTAGACTCACGGCACACATGTATTTTTATTGATATAATCCTAAATGCTCTTTTGTTTTAAAAAACCAATATTAATCTTAGTCCAGTTAACGAAAGAAATATTGCGGAAATAAATCGGATTCTTTCGATATTTGTTTGAATAATATAATTACTTTACATTGTTTATAATATAATTACGGTAATTGTTGCGATTCAACTCTTCTTTTTAAAATGCAAAAGAAAATAATAGGCGAGCGAAATCAAAACAAAAACAATGAAGCGGAAGGTTACGTTTCTGTTCACCTAAACTCAATCCCAAACTACTAGTCCCTGCCTCCGATCGCTGACTGCTCTGACTGGTACCAAACCAATCCGTGATTCAAACAGAGCGTGGTTGGAACAGCCGACTAACAGTCAGAGTCAGTCAGAGTTTGAGTTTGGGCTTCGTTGGAACGCCCTGTTCCTAATGCGCATGCGTCAGACAGTTCCAAACCAGTTTGTGGTGTGGTTGGAACAAACCTAATATCTTCACAAGAGTGTGTGAAGATTTCGGTCCCTAACCCGGGTTTGATGTATGGGCCCACCAAAGAGGCCTGCATCTTCAGGTGTAAAAGCCCTCCTGGAATTAAGACCTCTATTGATCAGTGTGTCGACAATCTTCCTTTTCTCTACAGTTTCGGAAAGGAATGGCAAAAAGGTTTGACGTTTGATCAGTAAATGCATTCAACTAACCTAAATAAGTGAAATAAGCAGAATTAAGATAATTTTGTCAAATTTACAATTTTTTTTGTTTGCATTATTTTTACATACTAAAATAGCATTTTTGTTATATTGAAAAATGAATATCTCTATCAATTCTCAACCGATTTTGTTGATTCAAAGCTCATTTTTCTTCTAAAACAATCTAATTTTAGAAAAAAAATATAGGTTACCATTTAAAATTACAAAGTTGAGAGAGATACCGCCAAAACTATGAGATCATATTATAAAACTACACGAANTATATTATATAGGTATATTAAATAACAATACACTGTGAACAATTGAACGTCGGACGAGCAACTGAAAACTCGAATCACTATTGAGTTGACAAGTCGAGTTGACGGCAACTTGAGTTGGTAACTGGAGTTGGAAAGCAAACCCAGTTTGTAATGAGTTGCTCCGTGTGCGGTGTCCGATTCAATTACATAGATTAAAACTCATAGCCAACTTGATGGTGATTTGAGTTTGTAATCAGTTTGTTTTGAGTTGCTCCGTGTGCAGAGGGCCTAAAGGTCAATTAAGTTGCTTATGAGTGTATAGTAGATGTGTAAGTGTGTAAATACTTACTGCATTTTAAACTTTTTTTTCTAATATATTAATTAGTATTTTACAATGTGAATTTTGGACGTCTGAAATCGGCATTGTCTAATGACAGAAACAAGTTAATAAACAATACAAATTAAGACCTTAAGCAGGGAGAGTAGAGGGGAGGGGATAATCAGTGGGGACTTGCATTATCTGAAAATTATTTCTCTTTAGATAAGATTAAAAAAATCATTGGTAACACAGGTCTACAAAAAAGAAAAACTTGTCTGCTGTCTTAGTTTTTTATAGAGATTCTTAAGTATTTTGGAATGCTGAATCCAAATATGTTCTCCATTTTTCTCCAGCACGTACAGTTTTCAAACAAAACACGTTTGAAAATGTATTTATTGTGTGAAAAGGAGGCATAAGAGTGAACCCCTACTCAAAAAATTAGTAAAAAATACTTTGAAGTGTTTTATAGTCCCACTTACATTATAATGTGTTAATAAGATTTAAAAATATTTTGTTTGCAAATAAAGTTCAAAGTTTTCATGGTACAACTAAAATTGATAGATTTGGTAGTATTAATTTGTTGAATGCAGTATATCTTATTGTTATCTTTCTTAACCAGAGCCGAATTAAAGCTATTTTAATTAAACAAACTACCCTAGTTTATTATACTGTGTACAGTAAAATGTCTTTCACAAATAATTAAAATTTAAAAAAAAATTAAAAACCACCTACTAATATCATCCAAAACCACGATTTTTACTTTTTTTATTTTAAATTTGCCATAAAATGTGAAGTGCTGAAATTTTTAAACTATTTTTCCTGGATTCAGCATACCAAAATACATAAGAATCAGTAAAAAAATCATAGACAGCTTTTTGGTGTAAAATTAAAAGAAAGTCAGGAAAAGGAAAGAAAAAAATAGGTGGATATAAAAAAAAAACTGAACTAACCAACAGACTAACTAACTCAATTAATAAGGAATATCTTAAACTAATTTAAACGACAATCATGTATCGTATGTTTAGATAGGGCACAAGTTGGAGGAAGGCGCTACGGGAGGCCCTGATGGCTGGCCGGGTCAGAAAAAAATGGCCGTCCCCCAGTGTTAATATAACTGTAAGGTAAACCGCGACGAGAACAGACTGTAGGAATTTTAACCCTGACGCACCTAAACGGGGGGCGGCGCCTAAAATTTGAAACTTTGTTTGGTTTTTTAATTTTAGCGACGCCCCCGGTTGGGCGTCGGGGTCGAAATACCTACAGTGTCTTTTCCTCGGTTTACCTTATAACTGCCTAGTACACCCTTATTTTTTTTTCCGAACCTGGCAGCCACCAGAGCCTCTCGTAGCGCCTTCCTCCAGCTTGTGCCCCAACATCTTCTGCTCTACCAAAAATCTAAATCCGTAACTCTTCCGCATGACACATCCGCGTTTCTCAAACTTTTTGGTGGCTAGGTCATGGCTAAAACATGTTCCATGTTAATAAAGTTAACATTTTCTTTTTAAAAAATAATTCATCAATATAATACTAATCACACCAATTTAATTACAACTAATTAAATTCTAAATGTCAATTAAGTTGCTTATTAGTGTATAGTAGATGTGTAAGTGTGTAAATACTTACTGCATTTTAAACTTTTTTTTCTAATATATTAATTAGTATTTTACAATGTGAATTTTGGACGTCTGAAATCGGCATTGTCTAATGACAGAAACAAGTTTATAAAAAATACATTAATTTTGTAATCTTACAAATTAAATCATTGACCTAGGGTCCATCTGTCAAGTTTTTAGGTATTCTAATTACATTAATTGTCTCTTTTTATAATATTTAACAAGTAAGAAGTCAATGATCTCAGTGAAAATTCCATTATTACAATTGTATATACATCACATATCTTAATTTTAATGTTTAAAAATTGTTCAATGTTGTCAATTAGTCACCATGTTAAAAAAATCTGGTTTAAAAATGTTTAAAATAATAATCTGGATTATTATTTTTAATTATTATGATAGCTACGGAGAATTGCGTTTAGTTAAAAACAAAAAATCAAGTGTTATTTTATTGTATGGTATTTTAACTTTTGAACCAAAAGAGATAAAAACATGAAACTTTCCCGAATTAAAGATCGTTTTGATGCACACACAGGAAAAATATAGCGAACTCAAAAGTATCAGCTGTTCAAATTCAACATGGTGGATAATTCAAATCACGCCATTTTTTTCTTTTTAATTTTGAGTGGGGTATCAAATGAAAGGTATTGAAGATATTAATAAAAGAAGAGAGATTATTGAAGATTACAAATATATATAAAATTCGTGGATCATGTTTAATTTTCCGCGCAATTTCGTCAAAAACATCAAAATTGGGGTGTCCGCCCACCTATAAAACTGTATTTCTGCTGTCCAAAGAAATAGTAAGATTAGAAATTTGATCTGATTAACTGGGAATCCAAAATGGCGGCTGTTTCTTGTCACGGTTTTTTTTTTGTTTTGTTTTTAATTTTGTGTGGTAATGGAAGGTATTGAAGAGTAGATTACAAAATTAATATCATAAACATGGCTTAGAAGTACATGGGAAAACAGGTTTAATGTGTTAACAAGTTTAAGCATTCACTGACAATGAGTTTTCGTTAACAAGGAGCAACTAGTGCAAGCTGTAATTAACAAAAAAAAATTGCTTCTAATCCTCGAAATTTATTGTTTTCAAATTAGTTTTGTTTTTTTAAAATAAATATTTTGTTCTAACTTTAGTTATCACTACCTCCCCCCCCTC
>KZ652460.1:103549-116277 GCA_001010745.2 Gerris buenoi | reverse complement strand
AAGTGTTGGTTAGATGTATGTTATTTTAATTTTTATATTTTTAAATTAGTTGGTATTTTAAAATTGGTTTAATTGTTAATTAATAATGTTCTTTTATAATTGTTGACGCCCTCTTTAAGGAGGCTGGTTATTAATTAATACACACTAATTGATGTGACTAACATAGTAAGTAATCTTTATATTATTGATTTTGTTGTCATTGATAAGATGATGAAGTTTTAAATAATAGGATATTGTTTATATTTTAATTGTTAAACTAGTCAATCAAGTTTAATATTAATTATGATTTTATATTATTAACTTAAGTTTAATTGTTTGAAATTTTGGTTGTTTAGAAAATATATTTTGACTGAAGATGACTCTGAGTTGAGTTGAAACGTATAAAAAAGAAATGATGTCTCTTATTCAAGAAAATTATTTCCTTACACCTTGGAATCCATCAACTCTTCCTACTTGAACTAAAAAATACAAATTAAGATGTTAAGCAGGGAGAGTAGAGGGGAGGGATAATCAGTGTGGAAAATATTTATCTTTAGATAAAATAAAATAAAAAATCATTGGTGATTAAAAGAAAGTCAGGAAAAAGAAAGAAAAAAATGTGAATATAAAAAAAAAAACCTGAACTAACCAACAGACTAACTAATTCGATTAATAAGGAATATTTTAAACTAATTGTAATGACAATCATGTATTGTATGTTTAGATAAGTAACCTGATAGTGAATACCTGTTGCTTTCATTGCCTTATCACTGGAAGCGTAGCTGTTGATCAGAGAGAGAGATTCTTGGAACCTCGAGTTGTTCAGTGTGGTTGAAACATTCCCTATCAGCTGGCTCACTGATATGATAACCTGCAACAACAGACGCCCATTCACTTTGAGTCTCAGACAACAAAACAATAAACAACAATAAACCATTCACACACAAACAACTAACAAACACTATTTATCAACGTTTTCTATTTATTTTGTGAGCTGTATCATCAAGTTGGTATCATCATATTATCTCAAGTTGGTCATTTTATTTTATATATATATATATTTTTTTTTTATTAGTTTATTGTTCACTAACTACAAAGTTTTTTTGTTTTAATAAGTGTTGTTAAGAGAAATACAATTTTTAGCATTTTGATTTAACATGATCGGGTGTTCACCCAGTGGTGGCACTCCGTAACATTATTATGCATATGTATTTTCATATACATTGTTTAGATAGTGTACATTATAATTTTCTTCAGTTGATTCTTAGAAGATCTCTTGGCCATGTTCTTTTCAGTCTTCTGGGTGGGTTTGAAGGTATATGAGGTGAGGAAAGGGCGTGAACAAGAGGGTTGTTGTGGGGTTCAAGTTTGTTGTGGAAATTTTTATATAGGAAAATTTTTATATAGGATTTTATTTATTTTATATAGGAAAATAATATCGGTACCTTTTATTTTATTAGCTTTTATTAGAGAGTTTAAATAAGACGTACTCTTTTGATTGTCGTGATACTTTAATTTTAACGTCATAACAAAATGGTCGTATGTTTTCATAATTGAGTTTAAGTAATACGTAACAAAAGACGTAGTGAAGTGGATACGTCTAGTCATGTTATATTTATGTTTTTTGACAGTTTTGTTTTAAATTTGTCGTATTTTAGAAAATACAACACAAATAACATAAAAAAAAATAAAGGAAAGAAGTGATACGACAACAGTGACAGATTAAAGTATCACGTCTTTTCACAGTACGACCATTTTTTAAATTAAAGTTTGACATGGGAAAGGCGTATGACGTTAATTCCACTTTACGTCTTATTTAAACTCTCTATTATCTTTAATCATTAATATTTAATTTAAAAAAAAGCAAATAATAGAGAGGGACGGTAAATAAAGCTGACTAACATCAAGCTAAAATTTTGTGTACAAATTAATCTTTTAGTGCGTTTTAAGTATTAAATGTGTACTATCAAATGAGGGGGTCAGTGCTAAAGTGGGCCAAGTCCATTTTTTGAAAAAAATGAGATAGAGATATATTCTGAAAGCTTTATCTTTTATATAATCCAATAATGTCCCGACGACGGCGACTCACCTCTAAATAATTTATAACATTAAAAATTGATAAGCTATAAGCCAGGATTGAACCAGTGACCTCCACCACATGAACCATCAACTCTACCCCTGAGCCATCCCACTGTAATGAATCTCATTGCATAAAACTTACTATTTAAACAATAAATATCTATTTAAATAATTTAATTATAACTGATTATCTCTCAGCTCTTTTTTTCAACCATATTTATTCTGCCCGTTGACACGGGCTTAACGGCTAGTACTGTATATTTTAATAGGGTTAGAGTGTTATAATTGTTAGTACCATGGGAAACCCACAGAATGCAGTAGTTTCAATGAGCAATGAAGAATTTTCTATTTGAATATGCTCTGAAGTTTCAGAGCAAATCTGAACCAAGTCACAGTAGCTTCCATTTGAAATGTCATACATTGGATTTTTTTTTAAGGTATCAACCTAAAATCTGTGAAATATATTTATTAAAGAACTAAACTATAGAATAATCGAATTAATTAAACTTTATAATGACGCACTTACTTTATAGTAATTAGCACTGAGTAAATTCACAAAAGTGTCTGTAACTCAAAATCAAGTTTGATGGACTTGGTCCTCTTTAATACTGAACTCCCCAAATGTAGGAAGCTATAAGTTAAACAGAAAACACCGATAACCTTTCTATATCGAATACTTTGTAATATTTAGATGAAACATTTAATATAATTCTTCAAAAAACAAACTTGACATTCTATCAAAAATGAACTGTCAAAAACTAGACATCAAGCTGTCAAAAACTAGACATCAAGCTGTCAAAAACTAGACATCAAGCTGTCAAAAACTAGACATCAAGCTGTCAAAAACTAGACATCAAGAATATGTGGTCGGCTAATTTCATCAGTAGGACATAGCTTGGCAACAGGCATTATTATAAATATAGGCAAACATTTGTCCAAATCACAGAGGTCATCTATCAAGTAAAGGAAAACAAACATCAACTTGATTTTTGGTCTACTAACTAATTTTGAACTCAGAATCATATACTACGTTCACACATCGTTTTGAAAACGCTGTAAGAACAGAGAACCACAGATTGTATCGGTTTAGATCCGCTCCACCAAAAATACGTGATCGGAACGGGGGATCGAATTCAAAACGCTCGTGTGAACAGGTCGTGTAGGGGATCGAGATATCAGCTTATTTTTTCTCTTTTCCACTTTTCAAGTTCTTTGTTTTTGTGAGCTTCCGTTTCTTTTTTTCAAACGGCAAAAAACATTGTTAAACAAAAGTTAAAACTATAAAGAACCTGTAAAAACTTTTAATAACTTGTAAATAAAATGTAAAAATACGCGGGCATAGTAGGTAAGAAAGAAGGTTTTACTCGTGACGTCACCTTTATGAAATATCAAAAAAAAATATTTTGATCACCTGTATTTTTTGTTGTAAGAACGCGGATAATTTTTAAAACGAATTGGATCCGAAACGCTTTCAAAACGATGTGTGAATGTAGAACATAAAAATCACAATGTCAACCACAATAGGCAGGATATGGCTCCTCTCTATCAGTTTGTTTTTCTTCAAATATCCCTATTGGCAAGCTATGTCCCCCAGACAAAATTAGCCGAACATATTCTTAAAAGACTAAAAGATTAACTTGTACACAAAATTCTAGCTGGATGTTAGACACTTTTTTGCACGCTGTCTCCTGGACTACAATTTTCTCTATTTCATGGAAATACGTAGAATCTTGGATATATTTTTGAGCATTGAATCCTCATATCGACATTTCATTGTTTTTTCCATCAAGTGGAGAAAATCAGTCAACATTTGTCTACTTGATATAGTAGATGCATCTTAAATTATAAAAAATTAATCCGTTTTGATTACTACTTGGTCCTACTGGAGCTCTGATATCATTTAATAAAAAGTTAAGAACTTCTATAGGCGAAATATAGTACTAGAATGAATACAAGTGTCACATTTTTCCTGTGTTTTTTTTTTTTTTTTTAATGAAGGACATTTCTACTGTCCCACAGAGCTAAAAACATATCAGCGTTAAAAGATATTGATACCTGTAAATGGACTCTCGTCAGTCCTTTTCTTCCGGAGAATTCAAAATTACTTCTCATCAGTAGATAGAGTAGAGCACAGGCTTCTTGTCTTATAGCAGAGAGTCGACTGTTACAGCAGCGAAGTAATTCCAAACAGAGTTGACCACACAAGCTGGCATTCCCTAAAAAAAATATCATATAATAAATAAGTCTTATTGCAAAAATTAAACATGGGACGGGAAATAAGTTTAGAGTTAAACCTCCTCACAGTTTGAAGTTAAATTTCTTCAGCTTTGACGTAACTAAACCACTAGAGAACTCTCGGAAAACTAAGATAACGATAATGCTAACTTACTTTTTAAAAACCAATAATAATAATAATAATAATAATAGAAATATTATTAGAAAATTCTAATAATAAAAGACTCTGAACATATTAGCAATAATAAATAAATGCCATTCATGCCTTTCCAATAAGTTTATAAAATAATAAGCTTCTAGAGAAAGACTACAGGTCGCCTCTAGAAATGTTTTTATCTCTACAAGTGTCATAGTTTACATGTTTTCTTTGTTTGTATTTCTTAAGACATTAGCTGGCCACACACGAGCGGATTTTTACAACGGACCACGGACTTTTCCAACGGATTTGGGGAAATCCGCGGACCCGGTATGTGCGTTAGTGGAGAAACGAACGACAGGACCTTGTCCGCGGACATGAGATCCGCGGACCCCGTCTGCCGTTGTCAACACACACGCACAGACCAAGTCTGCGGATTTTGCTCCTTATCGTTTCTATATTCCTCACCCAAATATCGTTTCATGCCATTTATTTTATTTCTCGCTTAAATTAAATTAATTTTATTTATTCAATTTTTTTTTTTTTTACTTTCTCATATAAAGAGAAAGTATTGCGATGGGGCAAAAATTCAATTTTGAGATTTTGATGGATTTATGTTTGATGGGACGTTTTAAGGTCTCCTGAGACCAAAATATTGGTTTTAGGTTTCTGTACAAAGTACAAAAAGAAACCTTATATAACGGCTCTGTCTGTCTGTCTGTCCGTTGGCTTGTTTCAACTCATAAACTACTATAGCTAGAAACATGAAATTTGGCACACAGGTACATCTCGGCATTTTAGACAACTGGGCAAATTTTGGAGTTTTTACACTTAATATTTTCAAGATGGCGGCCAATATGGTGGGTGGCAAAAAAAAGTTTTTCGTCACCATGGCATGTTATACATCAATTTGAAGGTCTTAAAGTGTAGAAAAAGAATATGCATCTATTACACTTAATATTTAAACTTAATCGTACAGAAACCGGAAGCGTTAATATTTAAACTCACGTACTTACGGGAAGCGTGCCTTACTTGTTTAAAAAATGTCTGTCCATCTGTCGTCTGTGCGTGCGCGTGGAGCCTAAACTACTGGGCCGATTTTGCCGAAATTTGTTATATATGCTCAAAAATCATCTAATAATAAACAAGTAAGGCGCGCTTCACGTAAGTACGTGAGGCGATAATCGCCGGTTTCTGTACGATTAAGTTTAAATATTAAGTGTAATAGTTGCATATTCTTTTTCTACACTTCAAGACCTTTAAATTGATGTATAACATGCCACGGTAACTAAAAAATTTTTTTAGCCACCCGCCATTTTGGCCGCCATCTTGAAAATATTCAGTGTGGAATTTTAATCATTACAAATTTATTTTCTACACTTAAAGACCTTCAAATTGATGTATAACATGCCATGGTAACTAAAGACTTTTTTTAGCCACCCGCCATATTGGCCGCCATCTTGAAAATATCAAGTGTAAAATTTTTATAGTTGCATATTCATTTTCTACACTTCAAGACCTTTTATTTGATGTATAATATGCCATGGTTACTAAATTTTTGTTTTTAGTCATCCGCCATATTGGCCGCCATCTTGAAAATATTACGTGTGTAATTTTAATAGTTGCATATTCTTTTTCTACACTTCAAGACCTTTAATTTGATGTATAACATGCAATGGTAGCTAAAAAAATTTTTTTGGTCACCCTCCATATTGGCAGGGCCGCCATCTTGAAAATATTACGTGTAAAAACTCCAAAATTTGTCCAGTTGTCTAAAATGCCGAGATGTACCTGTGTGCCAAATTTTATGTTTCTAGCTATAGTAGTTTATGAGTTGATATAAGCCAACGGACAGGCAGACAGACAGACAGACAAACAGACAGAAAAACAAGACAGAAAGACAGACAGAGCCGTTATATAAGGTTTCTTTTTTATTTTGTACAGAAACCTAAAAGTTGCAAGTACTGAGATCCGTCGTCCGTTGTCCAAGTCTGTCGAGCATGCTGGACAGACCTGGGTCCGCGGACCAACAAGGAAAAATCCGCGGATTTGCCCCACACACGAGCGAACCGTGTCAGCGGACCGAGTTGAAGGACTAGATCCGACGGACGGGGTTTGCACGTTAGTGGAGGAACAACAGACCTGAGATCCGCGGACCAGATCCGTCAAAAAATCCGCTCGTGTATGGCCAGCTATTATATTTATGTGCGTTCCACTTGTCTACTCAATCTCCAGCATCCATGTCTTATTTATTTAATATAGTTTATGTTAAAAGCAAGACAAACTTCTACCAGCTATTAACTATGAACCAGAGCTGAGCTTGATTCTTCCAACATGTCCGAAGTATATTTAAGTTTATCAACTCTTTAGCGTTGACAAGATAGACTTTCTAGAATGTACGGTAAGTGCGGAACCAGTAAAACCACAAAAAGCTAGTCAAAGATATTTATGATTATCCAAGACCTAAAGAAGTTCATAAGAACGAGGTTTTATGTTTTTTTTTTTGGGGGGGGGGGCTTATCAACTTTTACTAATTTAGTTTTAATCTATGGCCTAATTCTTTGAGTTTTTGTTCATACTTGTATTTTTATGAAGTATATTTGCTTATCCTTTATAAATGTTGGGCTCAGTAGTTACATCATTAAATTTAAACTTATCTAGGCATTATCTAAATAATAAGCTTCCCTAGATGCTTGGTGGTCCCTGAGGGGTACCTCCTTTTCCAATCTTTATTAAACATTTCATATCAATACTTTATATAACCTGATATTGGTAAAAGAACGATTATTAGGATAAGTTGCCGCATAACATCTAAATGTAAATTTATTATTAGACCAAGTAGTAACAGTTATAGCCTTAGACGCTTGGAGGTACCTCTCAAGGACCACATACATTTTTATGATTTTGGCTTGAGTAAAGCCTAGTTTGCACGGGTTGAGTATTTTATTAGAGTAGTTTAGTAATTTAGTAATCGACTCATATACTTACTAAATTTAAATTACTTGACTACTAATACTAAAATAATCAACCCATGCAAACTAGGCTTAAAGGATGTATCATTTTTGATATTATTTTTTGGGGGGTCTCTTATACACCACTCACAACTTAGGAAATAGTTTTATCCCTGGTTGAAAAATATTTGCTGTGGGCCTTTACGGGCAAATTAAGGTGGTTCCTTGCAGAGTACCAAGCCTTTAAGAGTTAGTTAAAAGGAAACCAAGGCCTTAACTAGACATTTCACAATAATACGCTGGGGAAGTGTGACATCACTTATGTAAAAAAGTGTATGTTGTTAGGTTAGCTGGCTCATAATATTGAATATACGACTGGGTTTTATCAGTGATATTTTATTTTATTATTATTTTTTAATCAATTTTATTAATTTAAGAATGAAAAATGTCTCAATGCTTTGAATTTGGGTGCAACCAGAGAGCCTTAAAAGATAAATATCACTTTTACCCCAATTCAAATCCATTTTCTGTGTGGCATAACAATCTGTAAGTAAGTTATCTTTTACATCTTATCTGAGTTATTTGTGAGAATTATTTGTTTTATCATCTATAATGTATACATTTATTGGCTTATTAATGATGTTACTAATATATGATAAGGTTAAAAAAGCTTTTAATAGAATAAAAAGAGGAAAAAACTATAAAATGCTTACAGAACACTAGTAAACAATTTTTTGTTATGAGCCAGAAAAAGATAACCTGACGAAAAATCGTGGAGGGCGCATGACGTCACATCAACCTTTGTCACTTTTACGTAACCTCTTTGACGCGACGTATTGCACACCAACTATAAATCTAAGGACATATAAAAACCCTTAATAATAATACCACAGTTATAACATCATGGCCTTACCTTTAAAGAGAGGAGTGGAGAAGTTATTAATGAAAGCTCTAAGGGCGGCGAAAACATGACGAAAGAGGGTTTCTGACTGTCCGACCTGAAGAAAGGACAGGTAGAGGTTGAACACTGACGGCATTAGAGAGGGCTCTGAGGACAAAGCTTCCCGGAAGTGTAAACAGTAGAGTCCAAGACAATCAAGCACCGTTAGACCAACTTCAGTCGCCAAGTTAGCTTCAAGCAGTGCTTGGTAAAGCCTTTCAGAATCTACAAAACACCAAAAACATGTATAAACACCACATCGATTTAATTTCTAATTTTATTAATTATAACATGTAAGGACGTTTTAAATTAAAAAGCTTCAGTGCTTTGTTAATGTTCATAATATAGATTAGGGTAATGTGGGGCTATGGGTGTCACCGGGGTTATTGTGACCAACTCATTTTTTTGTAGGAAATTTTAATAGTAATAATTCTCCTAGTGTCAGATTCTGTAACTAGAAACAGTGTTGCTTCATTCCTAACAAACAGGTAGAGAAAAAAAAAATTCCCAACAAAAAAATAGACTGCCAATTAGTGTGGCACATAGCTTCCTCGCATCCTATCATATACTTTATTGTTACATTAACATTAACGTTGTATGGTTATATTGTTTATTGTGTAAGAACAATTAACAGTTTTTAGCGATCTTTAACACTTCATAGGGGTGTTGCTATAGGTTTTACTAAAAAATTGTATTTGAAAAAAATGTTCGTCTCATTGAATCAATCAGGTTTGATTTTTTTCTCCGACCAAAAATTCCAATTTTAAATTTGAACAGATATCGTTGTCCAACGTTGTCCTGAGCATTGGTAAAATGAACATGTATACCAAATTTCATCAAAATCGGTCAAGAATTACTCAAGTTATCGTCGGACGTTTCAAAATTCGCGGACACACAGACCGACAGACAGACAGAAAGACATGGAACCGAAAATGTTCCCTGATGTCTGAAACGGATTTCTGTCTTGTAATTTTTAAAATCCGAGACAAAAGTTTTTCGTTCTCAAAAGTGAACACAATGCTTCCGTTACCTTCGGTAAGCTCGGAAGCAATAAGTTGGTCACAATAACCCCAGCCCCACATTACCCTATAGTAGTGTTTAATAGTGAAAAAGTTATCCCGTTAAAGACTTTAAAGAGCATAGAATACCAAATAATTTCGGTCGGTTCTTGTGCATTTCTGTAAATTTGTTAATGATGTTAAAACATGCAGTGACAGAGTAGGATGCTGCAGTGGATTTAGCAAGCTTCCGTAGTTTCATGTCCCTCACAAATACCTTTTTTCCGAAAGAAGGGAAATACCCTTCCGTGATGTGAGATTATCCTTAACTGTTCATTTTTATTTGGATTTTTTCTACTTGAGTGCATCACCATTTTGATGTGATTGAATGATGTTTTACGTGATTGCTTTACCCTTTCACATGTGGCTCCTTAACAAACAAACATGTATATTGTGCTCAATTTTTAAAAATAAATCAGGAAAAATAGAGATAAGTTTGAGAGAAGATAAACATGTTTACTGATGTTTCACCCGTAAAAGAACAATAATTGTATTTAAAATACGTACGTTGCATATATTGAATTAAAATTTGATGTTGATCAGTGATATTGTACAGTTATATCTATCCGTCAGAAGTTTATCGGTAACATTAAATGTACAGTAGGACCTTGTTAATCAAAAAGGCACAGGGTTGACTGAATTAGCAGAAATTCCAGATTAGTGAGGTGTTTAAAAATAACGTGAAACGCTTTTTAAAAAAGTGTACGTATAGGTACTGTATTTATAAATAATTTTTTTTTTGCTGAGATTTTGTGGTACCGCTTCATAATTATGACTAGAGAAGTTAATATAAAAAATAATACAACAATATTGTCACCACAATTTTATTGTATAATAAAACATACTCATATCAACATTTGTATCATCTTCAATCAGTGTGTTAGCATAGTGAGTGAAAGACTACTATGCTAACACTTACACTGAAGATGATATAAATGTTGAAATGCGTATGTTTAATATGCGTATGTTAATTGAACAAGTTTTAATTGCATACAGGGACATGTACGTTTCAGGATGTTCGTAAGAAACGATTTGTGATATAATATCCATTGTTACGGGCTTCCATTCTCTATTAAGGACTGTTCTGATTACCAAGGGTTACAGATTAACAGGGTCCTACTGTGGTTTCAATAAGCTCCTAGAACGGAAAACTAGGCTGAAAATTGTTAAAAAATGTACAGAAAAAAAGAAAACTATGAGGTGTCTTTATTTGTACTGTGTACTTGTACTCTACCCTACTCTACTCTCTATTTGTACTGGGAGGGAACAAATTCAAATTGATTAATTAAAAACTGAACATTATTATTTCATATAATCACTAGTTGTTGTTTTACCTTTGTTGCCTCCGGAGGGAGGGTTATCACGACCAATACTATTCGAGCCGGAGAGTTGAGACGAAGGATCGGAAGAGAAGTCTGGAGGTTGCATGCGGGCAGGTAATGTCATCGATTTGTTACCCGGTCTAGAAACCACACCTTCTGCTATCTGCCTACGACCCGTGTATTTGAACTCATGTAGGCACAATCTGGAAAAGTAAACAAAATTTAACATTAGCTTAAACTGTATAGGAAGAATAGTTATTTATGCACCAAGGGAATAATAAAATACACAATATTATCAATAAATCTTATTAATTGAGGTTTATTATATTTTACTTTATTTTATCTCCAGTAGGGACGAAAAGTAACTTTTCAGGACTAGTTTATAGGTAATAATGTGGGTCTTTTCATCCCCGTTCATAAAAACAGGGAAATAATGTAAAAACAGGAAAATAATGTGAAAACGGGATTATAATCCACATTCGCCAACCTAATTATTTTGTAAATAGTAGAGAATGAATAGCAAACGTAGTGCATTTGTTGAAATCAGGTTGGCAGCACTGCTTTTAAACTCCCAGCTGTATTGCGAGTCATTCTACGATGCTTTGTTTACTTTTGTTTAGCTTTTGTTGAACTTTATCTTTTTTATTACTTTAAAAGTGATTATTAATTGCTTTAAATAATTTATATTGTTTTATATCTGTATTAAATTCGTTTAATAAAGAAATGCAATGTTTTCTTTGTTGAATAAATCTTATATAGCGCTTTTTCTGGAGATAAAATTTTGTATGTACCTCGAGAATAATGCATTATTATTCCCTTGTTATAATTATCTCCCTCGGCTACGCCTCGGGAGCTAATTGATATTAATCCCTCGGCTCCGCCTCGGGAATTAAAATATCTAAAACCCTCGGCTTCGCCTCGGGATTTAGTTGCCTTGATTCCTTCAGCTTTGCCTCAGGACTCAACTCTGTCACGCGGGAAATAATGTCTTACATTATTCCCTAGGTGCATAAATAACTATTATAACTAAATCTAATGATTATTAAACAAATTCAAAAAAACTAAACAAAGATGCATTTAAAAAAAAGTAAAAGATACAGACTGTATAACTTTAAAGAAGTTGATAAGATCGTCATGGGAACAGTTGTGCCAGAATGCAATGAGTTGATCGCTAGCTAAATGCTTGAGTACGAACAGGAAACACACGAGTATATCTTTGACTTCAGCTTGCTGTAACTTCTCGCACCGCACGACTACGCCTTGACTTACAGATCTGAAACAATTAAAACAATACATCCATTAGTGTTTTAAGCATCACAAAAAAATCTTAAATAATTTAGTTCTTTGGTCTAAATTTCTATGTAAAAAAGAAACGGGTATTCCCATAATTTGAATTTAAAAAAAAATATTGTTATATACTTCTAAAAACAATATCACTATAAAAAATAATGTTGCTTAATTTAAAGAAGAAACTTAACTTCTTTCATATTAGAAATTATAAATGTAAAGTAGGTGAGTATAAATTAATATCTAGGGTCGGCGGGAAAAAGCACTTAAGTCAAAAATGTCAATTTTTTGTTTATTTATTTTTTTTAATTTGATTAATGCATTCCCAAGACCTTACTTTACCTTCTGTAAAACCCACATAAGTCAAAGCTGACTCTAAAAGGGTTATAGAAAAAAATACCTTTTGACTTAATGGAATATTATCATAAATTTAATTCTGAAAAAAGCACATAAGTCAGACATTTTTTAATTATGTGGTTTTTCCCGCCGACCCTAGATATAATGAATGAACAACATTAGTTTTTGAAGATACTGTCCTTAAATGGCACCCTCAGGAAGGTGATTGACAGAAAAGTTTCCAATGATGTTGCGAAGGGTTCCAAGGATATGTTAATTATTTCTTGGCAAATCCGCTCGTTCAAATCATTAATTAGCCATTTGTGGGTTGTTTGAAACACCTTGGATTAAAAAAAAAAAAAAAAAAAAAAAAAAAAAAAAAAAAAAAAAAAAAAAAAAAAAAAA
>KZ652460.1:51905-73470 GCA_001010745.2 Gerris buenoi | reverse complement strand
CCTTATACTTTCTTGAAAATGTGTTTATTTATGTATGTATGCCAATAAGAAATGAGGTGATCTACCTAGCACATTGTTTTTTAGCTTTCTGTACACTAGACAGTTGTGGAATATCGGAATGACCCAAAAAATTAAAGGGTGCAACCTTGTATACGCGAAAAAGTGCCCGAAAGGCCTGGGGGGGGGGGGCTAACAGAAAAGACCCGTTAGTAAAATAGAATAGTATATTTTCATTGATAGCAAACAATTACCCCCTTTCCGAGGCCGAGGGGTTGAACTGTGAGGTAACCGGAAGGGAGGTTAGCAGCGACTGGAATAGTCTGCTCCTCGATGTTTAACTTGGTTTTGCTGAGTAGAGGGAGCCAGGCGTAGCCGACCGGTGTGACGGGGGACTCGGTACAGTCCTGAGATTTCTTCTTGGCAGCCTCGATCGAGACGTGAAGGAATGTGAAGAGTAGATGATGATTAGGTGTCAGACGTGTGGGTAGTCTCATCTTGATTTCATCGTACCACGACGGAGATGTGGCATGATGGATAACCGTACAGCTACCGCTGCTTATCAGTTCTCCTGACCACGTGTAGATGCACTATTTTAAAATAAAATAAATAGTAAATTACAATAACACAAGAGATAATAAAAATCAAAATCAAAGGTAGCTAATATTTAAGACTTGATGGGTCATTAAAGTCACCAATTGAACAGCGATTAACAGCCATCTGATTGAACTATTAAGCCAGCTGAATGCCGATAAGAAAATTATAATTCATGTTAACTATTTTTCTCTGTCTGTCTCCCGTTGTAAATAGTAATTATAATTTGATTTAAACTGAAGAAACAAGTTTCATGAAACGTGAAACTTTAGTATCATGAAAACACTTGATTTAAACTGAAGAAACAAGTTTCATGAAACGTGAAACTTTAGTATCATGAAAACACTTGATTTAAACTGAAGAAACAAGTTTCATGAAAAGTGAAACTTTAGTATCATGAAAACACTTGATTTAAAACATACAGAAAGGATTTCATGAAACATGTTTCATGAAAGGTGAAACTTTAGTATCATGAAAACACTTGATTTAAAACATACAGAAAGGATTTCATGAAACGTGTTTCATGAAAGGTGAAACTTTAGTATCATGAAAACACTTGATTTAAAACATACAGAAAGGAGCACACTGTGCTTCTTGAAACTGTATTTTCATTTGGTTTCGTGAAACATGTATCACGCAATCAAAAAAGTCAGGTTTCCCTAAAACCAAGTTGCAAGTGATTTCATGTTTATTGTTTTGCTTATCATTTCAGGTTTTATTACTGCGTTTTGTTTGGTGCTTATTTAAAATGAGTGCATTAAGAAGCGTTTAATTAATTGAATGTGATACATTGAATTAATACATCTTCGTTTGAGGACAAGATGAAACTATCAGCAAAAAGGGTTTCCTCTTAGTGCACTGAAATGTAAAACTGGTTTTATGAAATTAGTTTCATGAAACTTCTTTCTTCAGTGTGCACAGCGCACAGCACCTTACATGTAAAATTATAGTTGGGTTAAACAATCAAGAGTAAAATTATAGTTGGGTTAAACAATCAAGAGTAAAATTATAGTTGGGTTAAACAATCAAGAGTAAAATTATAGTTGGGTTAAACAATCAAGAGTAAAATTATAGTTGGGTTAAACAATCAAGAGTAAAATTATAGTTGGGTTAAACAATCAAGAGTAAAATTATAGTTGGGTTAAACAATCAAGAGTAAAATTATAGTTGGGTTAAACAATCAAGAGTAAAATTATAGTTGGGTTAAACAATCAAGAGTAAAATTATAGTTGGGTTAAACAATCAAGAGTAAAATTATAGTTGGGTTAAACAATCAAGAGTAAAATTATAGTTGGGTTAAACAATCAAGAGTAAAATTATAGTTGGGTTAAACAATCAAGAGTAAAATTATAGTTGGGTTAAACAATCAAGAGTAAAATTATAGTTGGGTTAAACAATCAAGAGTAAAATTATAGTTGGGTTAAACAATCAAGAGTAAAATTATAGTTGGGTTAAACAATCAAGAGTAAAATTATAGTTGGGTTAAACAATCAAGAGTAAAATTATAGTTGGGTTAAACAATCAAGAGTAAAATTATAGTTGGGTTAAACAATCAAGAGTAAAATTATAGTTGGGTTAAACAATCAAGAGTAAAATTATAGTTGGGTTAAACAATCAAGAGTAAAATTATAGTTGGGTTAAACAATCAAGAGTAAAATTATAGTTGGGTTAAACAATCAAGAGTAAAATTATAGTTGGGTTAAACAATCAAGAGTAAAATTATAGTTGGGTTAAACAATCAAGAGTAAAATTATAGTTGGGTTAAACAATCAAGAGTAAAATTATAGTTGGGTTAAACAATCAAGAGTAAAATTATAGTTGGGTTAAACAATCAAGAGTAAAATTATAGTTGGGTTAAACAATCAAGAGTAAAATTATAGTTGGGTTAAACAATCAAGAGTAAAATTATAGTTGGGTTAAACAATCAAGAGTAAAATTATAGTTGGGTTAAACAATCAAGAGTAAAATTATAGTTGGGTTAAACAATCAAGAGTAAAATTATAGTTGGGTTAAACAATCAAGAGTAAAATTATAGTTGGGTTAAACAATCAAGAGTAAAATTATAGTTGGGTNAAATTGTAAATTTTATAGATAAAAGAAATTAATTTTAAATTATTTTATTTTATTAAATGATCCTATCTTATTAAATTATATCACTTTATTAAATGATTTCAAAGATAAAAGAAATGAAAATCAACTAGTTTTTTTATTTTTTATTTTTATACACCTTTAAAATCCATCAAACATTGAATCAAATTTACTGAAATAACTATAAAATGGCCAATAAAAAGGAAGCTGTCAATCCACAGTTCAGTATATAGCCACATACAGTGCTGGCATCACTTTACAGATTCACTACATTATATAACAACACTTTGATATATAGCGAGGTTTGATATATAACGCCATTGTGGTATATATCAAAAAAGTTACAGAATCGGCCTCCACAGACAGTTCAAATTAATCTAGGGCTATCTGCAAGCTATTGTTGAGAAACCATCCAAATTTCATAATATCGGATGAGGACTTTGGAAAACATTGGGGTATCTCGTGATTTGAGGAGTAAATAAATGTTTGTTTGAGCACATATTGAAGAGAAACAAAAGGGCGGAGAAGGTTGAAACTTATATGGGACCAGCAATGGGCTAATTATGACTCACCATCCAAATTTATATAAAATTGGACCAGTAATTTTTAAGGTATGTTGATTTGCAGATATTGAGCGACAGACAGACACGGAACCGAAAAGTGTTCCCTCATGTCAGAAATGGATTTTTGTTTTGAAATTTTTGAAATCGGAGACATAAAACATTATTGTTACTCAGAATGATTTCATAGCTTCTTGGGATCATGTGAATCCCATATAATTTTAAGTGGTTACTAACAAAAATAATACTTATTGCACTTAACAGCACCTTTTTAAAGGTCATCTTAATATTGAAAAATATCAATATGAAATAAATCAACAAGCTTCACATTATAATTAGTTTTTTACTCACTGGGAGTGGAGATGAATTTTCTTGGTCAGAATCCTTAAGCTGAACAACACAAGCAATGTTCCTTGCTCTGGAGAATGTTTTTTGAGAATCGAATGCCAAGGATAAGGGATAAACATAGAGATGATTAGTAAAGACAGTGTAGGGCTGTGTTTCCGGGTTGAGTTCGGCTATTTCTACTGTAGGAGGACACTCCGGGGGGACGGGGAAAGGCTTCAAACCTACTAGGCTGCACGTCAGACTATCTGCAAACAAACATACACCAACCGATTATATTCAAAATAAAAATACAGTAAAACCCCAGAAATCTGAACCCCGCAAATCCAAAAACTCTGATATTCCAAACAACTTTTGGGGTTTAAAAAAAGGAAATATGTATACGGGTTAGTATATATATGCTGTAATTTAAAAAGAGTGAATTTCTGTGACATCTTTATTCAAATAATAATTGTTAATGATGTTAATAACATACATATTACATAAAAGTGTTTCCTGTAGTTCCAGGTACCTAGTGGTGAAAAAAAATGTTTAATTTATTAAAAAAAAAAAACTTCTAACTTACTTAATCCTAATCCTCATCTACCAGCTGGTGTAGAGGAGCGGCAAAAGGCTTTCCAGGCTGTACGGTGTTGAGCCAGCAGGACTGCTCGACTCCAAGTACAGCTTCTCTGTCTCAGACTGGTTGTAATATTGCTGACCATGTTGTTCTTCTTCTTCCCCGGGGTCTTCCTCCTTCTGGTCTAGCTTCAAGTGCCTGCCGAGGCTACCTATTTTCGAGCATTCGTTGGGCCACCTCAGTTGCGAGGACTTAACATTTTCTACAAGCGGATCCACGTTTAATGATGTTCTGATGGCAGTATTCCTTATTCTATCCCTTCTCGTTTTCCCAACAGCTGTCCTGAGGTATCTCATTTCAGCTGCCTGGAGTCTCTTCTCTGCTTTGGATGTTAAAGCCCAGGTTTCACTGCCATATGTGAGGATAGGGACGTATGTGGATCTATAGACAGCCATTTTCGTAGGCTCGCTTACTTCCTGCTTCCTGAGAAAGTTGGATGAAATTGCCCGAAGCATTCTTCCTGATTTTGAGATTCGGCTATTTAGTTCGTGGCTTAATTTCCCATCTTCAGATATTATTACCCCTAAATACATGAACTCGCTTACTTGTTCCAGCACTTGTCCGTTCAGCCTTACGCTATGATTTCTGTGGTCCTTTGCTACTAGCATGGTTTTTGTTTTAGACTGGCTTACTTTCAACCCAAGTTCCCCTAAAGCTAATACCAGTAAGTTTAAGTTATGCTGTAATTTCTGGGCTGAATCTGCCAACAGAATTACATCATCTGCATAAGACAGTGCATTAATGACTACCGGCTTGAGCTTCCAGTTGCCGATTTTGTACTTTTTAAATCCATTGCACTTCTTCATAGCGATGTCCATCACCAAAGTAAAGAGCAAGGGACTTAAGATGTCTCCCTGTCTTACTCCAGCCTTTGAGCTAAACTCTGAAGATGTGCGGTGATTTGTTCTTACTACATTCCTGCACTTCTTGTAGAAGGTTTTTATTCTTCTAATTAGTCCTACTGGTACGCGGTGTTCTTCTAGGGCTTGCCAAATGGAACACCAAGGAACATTATCAAATGCCTTCTCTATGTCTATAAAGCATACATGGGTTTCCTTACCATATTCAATACTCTTTTCTATTGCCTGTCTAACAACGAAAATAGCATCTTGTGTAGCTCGGTTAGGTCTAAAACCACATTGGGCCTCTTCTAATCGGTCTTCAACAATGCACCTCAACCTCCTCTCTAATATACGGCTGTATACTTTACCAGGGACGCTTAGCAGGGATATTCCCCGATGATTCTTGCATTCCCTGTTATCTCCCTTCTTGAAAATAGGTACTATCGTTGAGACCTCCCACTCTTTTGGAATAGCCTCATTTTCCCATGCTAGTACACACACTTTATGTAGCATTCTTTCACCTACCGGCCCCATGAATTTCAACATTTCGGGAGTCAGTCCGTCTTCACCCGCTGCTTTCCCCAATTTTACTTTATTAAGAGCTTGTTTCACTTCTGCAATACTTGGTGCCGCTATTAAGGGGACCTCATCTTCTTCTGCTTCAAAAGCAGGGTCGTCTTCCTGATCCATGTCTAGTTGATTAGCTAAAGGCTCATCAAGCAATTCAGAAAAATACTCCCTCCATCGTTCCATGATTTCAGTAGGTTTAGTTAGTATTTTACCGTCTTTGTCCTTTATGAATTTCAAGGGGCAATCTTTATTTTCTTTTCTCATATTTTTAAGTACCCTGTAGAATAATTTCTGATTTTCGGCCGCATTTTCTTCTAGAAATCGTCCAAACTCTTCCCAAGACTGTCTTTTGGACAGAATTACAGCTTCTTTCACTCTTTTCCTTTGCTGTTTGTACCCGTTATAGCTTTCTTGTGTCTTTAGCTGTAGGTATTCTTTCCATTTCTCCTTCTTTATTTTCACTTCCTCCTTTATTTCCTGTGTCCACCATCTCGTTACTTTCCTTTTCTTTCCCCCAACTGGTATACTTCCACAAGTCTCTAAAGCTGCACTTATTATGGTCTGCTTAAAGTTTCTGTATGCTTCCTCCAGGTCTCTTTCTTCTTCCCAGCCCTCAATTTCATTAGATTTATTTTCAACTTCAGTTTGAAAAGCTTCTTTTGTATCTTCATACTTTAATTTGTACGAATTGATTTTCTCTTTCTTAGACCTTTTGTTGCATCTTTTTCTTTGAGGACCTTTGATTGGAGCTGTTACTTTTGTAAGTACAAGCATGTAATGGTCACTACCTATCTCAGCTCCTCGTTTAACTCTCGTGTCTCTCACTAGCCTTGCTGACTCTCTAGGGACTATAATAAAGTCGATTATAGACCTCTCATTCCTTTCTACTGCTGTCCGGGTATACTTATGGATATCTTTGTGGGGATATTTTGTATTTGTGAGAACCAAATCATTTGCCAAACAGAACTGCAGCAACCTCTTTCCATTATTATTTCTGTGCTGTTCTCCATAGGGGCCTAACACTTTTTGAAATCCTTTGGGATCGCATCCCACTCTAGCATTTAGGTCTCCCATTAGAATAAAGTCTCCTTTGATATTTTCTAATGTCTTCTGTAGGGTATCATAGAAAGAATCTTTGATTTCTGCAAGTTCATTCTCATTTGGTCCATAGGCAATAAGAAGAGTCACTATCTTTGATCTCTGCTCTTCAATAGTGACAGTCATTAGTCTTTCGTTAACAAATATCCAATCATTAACAATATTCGCCTTGGATTTATTAATAAGGCAGGCTACTCCTGCTCGAGCTCTTTCTCCAGTTGGGACTCCAGAATATATTAAAATCGAATCATCATGGATTTGTTTGCAGCCGTTTCCTTTGTTTTTAGTCTCTGTCAGTCCTAAAATAGGCACTCCAGCAGTTTCCATCTCTTCCACTAGTTCCGCCTCCTTCCCCTTCAGTCCTTGTATATTCCAAGTTCCGTATTTTAGAGTTCCGTGTCCACGCCAGTTCATTGTCCTTTTTATCAATCCGGTTATTTCCTTTTGCTTTCTTTTAATCGATTTAATTTCAGATGTATGAGGGATTGGCCCATAGCATCTTAGCTTGCTGGGAGGGCTGCTCCCTAAGAGTTGCAAGCATGCTCCTCTCTGCTTCATGGCCAGAGTTATTTTGACCACTACTTCCTGAGACAAGGTACTTTATTCTTCAATCAGGTAAAACTTCTAACAAAAATTAAAAGATGTGAACTGTTCGGAAGATGTAAAACTGATTTGTAGTATTGTGAGCTGATAATGGTTTTAAATAAGGATATAATTTTTCAGAGAACTGTTGTTTTAGTTGAGACATTACACACTTACGGCTTGGTGAAATTTCCCGGAATTGCATTTAGCCGCGTCTACATGTTTCTTAAAACTGTCTCCTATTCTCAGTCGTATTTAATGCATTTCTAAAAATACTTTACCTTTATACTTTCCGCCCAACATTTCTATGGAACCGAATACTGAAAAAGGTTTGTCAAAGTTCTAATTTAATCATAATTATTCTATATCTGTTTCTTTTCTCAGAAACACTGGGTATTTCTCATGCCGAAACATTAGAACATACCTAAAAATTATTCCAGTAAAAATTTAATTATTTTCATCAACAATACGAGAAAACCAGAACCCCCGATAATCTGAACAAATCAGAAAACCGAACTGACCCTGGTCCCAATTAGTTCAGATTTCCGGGGTATACATTATATGTATACATTATATAATATCATTGTATCAAAACATAAAATTATCTACAAAACAGCTTATAAATAAATAAATAAATAAGCCATTTATTGATCCAACATAACTATAAATACATTAAAAAGTAACACTATGTGTAAGTACATGATCAAATCAGCAGAATGCTGTGGCAACAAACAGCTTATACATAGCCTAAATAATTATAACAAGTAATTAACTAATTTGAATAAAAAAAAATACAAACTTTTTGGTAACTGTGAGAGAATTTCAACTTTGACAGTTATCCAGCCAGGAATCATAGGCAGCTTGTTCAACTTATCAGGTCTGAAAATAAAATTAATAAAATGAAAATTATTATTTACATTATGAACATTTCACAGTGATTTTTTCCCCACCTGATAATTAAATTACCCATGTGTATAAGTCCCTTGTTTGATATTTTCTGATTTTTGTAAATTTAAATCAAATAAATAATAAATATTTTATTATATTGACACTTCGTTGGTTTTTTTTGGGGGGGGGGGGGTTGAATAACTGGAAAGGGTGTAGTCCATTGACTAATACTTTTGGGGCAAAAAATTTAGAAGTTAAAAGTAAATAAATTTAATTAGTAAAACCAGGAGGGATCAAGTACAGAACACCGCTATCAGGGCTACTCTCAGGGTAGAACCTATTATGGAGAGAGATCCGAGCTCAAATGGTTCAGGTCCAACAAATGATCAAATCAAGGTTTTGACAAGGAAGGAAGACAGACCGTTGGGACGGATATCAAGACCTTCCTGACAGAGATAGAGCTGCCCAGCTGGCTTGTGACCGAGCAGCCTCCAACACCAATTGGTAGAAAAGACCAAGCTAAGAAGACATAGAAAAAACAAATTATTTCATCTACTCACGGGAGCAAAATTAAGCATTATTTTACTTTTTTTAGGTCAGAAAATACTATTTTCCTAATTTTTTTATCAAATCTTGGAAAAGGGTCCCCTTCTTTCATATACGTTTAACCAAGAATATTCTCAGAATTATAAGAGTTATTCGTTATTCCTTCATCTAGGCTGTCCAGGAATTACATTTCGACACAATCTCATTCTCCCCCTGAGTCTTTGTTTAATGCAGATCAAACGTCACACGAGAGTACTAATTTTTTCAATGATTTCTAATAAGTGTTCCCTCCAATAGATTCCTTTGCAATTCGGAATTAATAAAAATCACAGGGAAGTACTTAGTCCAAGTACTTTTTAGGGTTTTGTAGATGAGTAAGCATACCCATTATGTAAATAATGATTTCTTGTCTTCAATCTAAAAGCCCCGGGTTCGATCCCTCGGGGGGTCACAATGTTTTTTATCAGTAATAAACCAATAAGGAACACAAAATTTAAAAAAGCAAATATATATTTGTGTCCTACTCTTCAGCAGCTTTCATTTGATACCCAACTCAAAATTTTAAAAAAATAAAATTTTGGGCGAATTTTAAATTTTCGCGCCTAAAATTGGCAATTTTTGAAAATTTAGGATGAACTCCCGGAATTTTCATCGCGCCATAATAAGGTATTAGCATGAATTATTTCGAAATTTTAGCACCAGCCGATCTATAGTGGTTGGGGGGGGGAAAATTTTTTTTGGGTATATTTTGATTTTTTTAACCTATAAGGAATGCAAAATTTAAAAATGTATTTAGATATTTGTTACCTACTATTCAGGAGCTTTCATTTGATACCCAACTCAAAATTTTAAAAAAATAAAATTTTGGGCAAATTTTAAATTTTCGCGCCTAAAATTGGCAATTTTTAAAATTTTTCGATGCACTCCCGGAATTTACATCACCCCACAATAGGGTATTAGTATGAATTATTTTGAAATTTTACATCCAGCCGTTATATGGTAGTTGAGGGGGGGCAATTTTGGGTGTATTTTGATTTATTTGACCAATAAGGAAAGCGAAATTTAAAAATTTATTCATATATTTGTAATCTGCTATTCAGCAGCTTTCATTTGATACCCCACTCGAAAATTAAAAAAAATCTAAATTTTTGACTTTACCGCATTTTTTCGAATTGCGCATGCGCATATTAAATTTTTAACTTTTGTGTATATGTCCTGTGTTTGGGCCCGGAAGTTACGCCAGTGTTATAAATTTCAGCATTTTAGCTTAAATGGTTCGGGCGCTATGAGCCAAAGAGCGACGGACAGACGGACACATCACCCTCGGCATAAGGGTTTTGAGAAGTATCTACAAAACCCTAAAAACCATTTTATTAACCCTTCCTCTAATTGTAGTGAAGTCTGAACTGTTGTTAATATTTTTTTCAGAGTAGAGTAAAACAACAAGTAGTGAACAACAAGTAGTGAAAAAGCAAAATCTTTGAAATGGCCCCCTCCATTCATAGGTTTTATCGGGATTATTCTCAGAATTATAAGATTTTTTTTTTCACCTCAAAAGGGGGAAAAAATACGTTACACTGAGGGGACCGAAATACATTGGTTTTATACCAATTATCGAGATTTTTTCAAGGGACTGGGAATAATATAGGATACAAAATAATTATTAAAATAATACCTGGATTCTACTGTAATTGAAAGAGGGAAATATTTCCCTGCCTAGGCAGGATAAGTACAGTGGGTGCCATAACATCTGTTTTTGTTTGTGTTTAGTTACATTTTAATTTAATTTTATACTTGTTTTATTACAAAGCAATGTCATATTATTAATGTATTAATATGTTAAATAGCGTGAGTAGATAAAATATTGTATGCAACAAGGCAGCAAAGAAAACATTTCTGCTTCGAGTATTCATTACCTGCCTCAGCAAACGTAATTTTTAACAGCCTCGGCTTCGGCTGCGTAGTTAATTTTCATAGCCCGTCCTCGCCTCCCGCTCAGGGGCTAATTTAATCACTCGTCAGTAAAATTCCATTTGGTGCCTAGTTACATAAATAACTATTCCTTTCACTCTATTTTTTTGTTTTAACTTATATTATATTTTACTATTTCTTCCAATTAAAAAGGTCACTCAAAAAAAGGAATCATGATACTTAGAGGTAGCATTCAACAAAAATTGACTATATATAAATCAATTTGTCAATAGAAAAATTGACATTTGAGTTCTAATATTGTCAGCTAATAAAACCATAACTTACTTTCTGTATTCTGCAAGAAGTTTAATAAGTTCCTCGTCTTTAAGTTTAGTCGGTTCTTGTCTGAATATTCCAGGAAATTCAGACACTATGTCCAACTGGTTGTTGAATAACTGGAAAGGGTGTAGTCCATTGACTAATACTTTTGGGGCAAAAAATTTAGAAGTTAAAAGTAAATAAATTTAATTAGTAAAACCAGGAGGGATCAAGTACAGAACACCGCTATCAGGGCTACTCTCAGGGTAGAACCTATTATGGAGAGAGATCCGAGCTCAAATGGTTCAGGTCCAACAAATGATCAAATCAAGGTTTTGACAAGGAAGGAAGACAGACCGTTGGGACGGATATCAAGACCTTCCTGACAGAGATAGAGCTGCCCAGCTGGCTTGTGACCGAGCAGCCTCCAACACCAATTGGTAGAAAAGACCAAGCTAAGAAGACATAGAAAAAACAAATTATTTCATCTACTCACGGGAGCAAAATTAAGCATTATTTTACTTTTTTTAGGTCAGAAAATACTATTTTCCTAATTTTTTTATCAAATCTTGGAAAAGGGTCCCCTTCTTTCATATACGTTTAACCAAGAATATTCTCAGAATTATAAGAGTTATTCGTTATTCCTTCATCTAGGCTGTCCAGGAATTACATTTCGACACAATCTCATTCTCCCCCTGAGTCTTTGTTTAATGCAGATCAAACGTCACACGAGAGTACTAATTTTTTCAATGATTTCTAATAAGTGTTCCCTCCAATAGATTCCTTTGCAATTCGGAATTAATAAAAATCACAGGGAAGTACTTAGTCCAAGTACTTTTTAGGGTTTTGTAGATGAGTAAGCATACCCATTATGTAAATAATGATTTCTTGTCTTCAATCTAAAAGCCCCGGGTTCGATCCCTCGGGGGGTCACAATGTTTTTTATCAGTAATAAACCAATAAGGAACACAAAATTTAAAAAAGCAAATATATATTTGTGTCCTACTCTTCAGCAGCTTTCATTTGATANCATTTCTTTCCTTTCATTCTCCTTACATTCTTTTCTCAGAAACTATTCTTTTAGGGCACACTCAACATCTTCTAGTCCTTACTGTTTTTTTATGCGAATTTGGTTATCATTCTTTAAAGAGACAATCCCGATATCCTTCCGTTGTTTTAAAAGGTTATTCAGCAATGGCTGAAGTTCCCAATTTAATTGCGGCTTTCCGCTGGCTCATCTCGGTCAAAAGACGACCGTACGATCTTTAGATTTCTAACTTCTCCTATGAGCTGATGTCATGACGTTTTGAAGCACTCATTCTTTGTTTAAAACAAAAAAACTTTTTATAACAAAAATAATCGACTTCGAACTTGTATAAATGTAATGTTAATTTGACTAAAGAGTTTCTTAGAAACTATTGAAAGACAAAAACAACTGAGCTCTGTCTAAGTGAAATGTCGTAGAATTAGGGGGAGAAATGGATGTTTAGATGTTTTATGTCTACGTAGTAATATAGAGGAAGGAAAGGTGGCGTGAGGTATACTTTCTCAGAAATCTGGGTGTTCAGACGAAACGCTTCTCGGTTTGCCGCAGCTGTAGTCGTTTTGCTGAAAATTATTTAAAAAAATTCAACGATTTCGACTCGACTTTGATCACAATAAACAAAATACTGATTACAATAAACGGATAAATTTTAATGCATTGTTATTGGGTGGGGCCGTTCCAAGCTATTTTGATCACACTAAGCGGTTGATAACATTAACCGTGATCACATTAAGCGGCGACTACTGTATTTAAAATGATTTAAAGAAGTTACTTGGCCCAAAATTATCGATTATTGAAGTTTTTTATATACTCAAACAATTTTTAACTATTCCAGGTACTAACCATGAAAACAGAGCGGGAAAGAATAGCTTCACCAAAAATTTTATAAGTATAAATTGTTGGTTTTGTCAATGGATAGTCAGAAAAAAGTTCATCTTCAAATAAAACAATTATACATCAGAAAAAGTATCAATTAACAACAATTTTGATAAATCTATAAATTTGTTCACACACAGTGAAACGTTGCACTCATTCATGATTCAATTTATCTAACAATCATCTCATACAAACACATATCAATTTAATATGGATCTAACCTCGGTGCGATGGCCTGAATAGAACGGTGGAGTTTGAGAGCGAGCCGAGGGTCCTTGTTGGTTTTCATATAGGGTTCGGACGCCTGAGCCACGGAACCCTGTAATATCTTGTCTATCCTTACGACTAGGAATATTTCAGAATGAGGCCTGCTCACGCTGAACACCGCCTGTAACATAACACACTTCATTATTATAAATATATTACACAAATATTTTATTTATCTAGGCAGAATGTAGATGACATAGTTCATTATCCCTATAAAATATATTTTTATTGCTGATATTTTACCTAGAAATAAATCTAGAGATAAGTCCCCAGTAGCTCATTGCAAACAATTGTAGAAGAGGTTCTGGGTTAAATTCCCCAATCTGGTAAGGAGACCTGAGAGAAGTCTGTTTTTAATAGCAGCACTACTGCATCAAATTTTGTTTTAAGCTTGGCGATTCTCAAATGGAAACAATCCGCAAGATTTACCAAGTGTTTGGTAATGACACACCAGCACCACACACCGCTTCAAAGATGGCAGCTTATCCATGGAGAGTGAGGCACGGTCTGGCAGCATCCCGAAATGAGGCCGTTATTGAACAAATTAGGAACTTGGAGATGCAGAATTGCCGAATGACGATCAGAGAACTTGTAGACGAGGAGAACATTAGTGTCGAGTCCATTCAATCAATTTTGACTGATGACTTGGTCCTCAGGAGGGTCTCAGCAAAGTTGGGGACAAAATTGCTAACCATTCAGTGGCTATCTTTGAAGCGGTTGCACCACTTCTTTATTTGTGTGGTGCCGATCGCTTTGTTCCCAAACACTTGTTTTAAATCTTGCGGATTGTTTCCATTTGAGAATCGTCAAGCTTAAAACCAAATTTGATGCAGTAGTGCTGCTCGACTTTTCTGCCATTTTGTCAGAAAGAAAAATGCGATGACACTCACTCGCACTGGCTCACTAATCAATAGCTTACTTCCGACTGAATCGTGTGGCGGACGTATAAAAAAATTTTCTCTGGCCTGTCCCACCGGAGCTAAGACGTCGCGGAAGGGACCAAGTTTATAAGACATTCTTTAGACTTTCTCATCTTCTTTAAAGTGTTAAAAGAAAATAGTTTTTGGCAGTCCGAATAGCTTTACCCTAAGAATTGTAAGATTCCTTTAGTGCAGGGATTTCAAATTAATATTTTCATTTCAAAAATAATTATTTAAAGTAGGATAAACATCCGTAATCTGCAAAAACATACTTTATACCAAGTAGAAATAGCAATTTTATACTCCTGATATACAAAGTTACTGGTGATATTCATTATTTGAAATTATCAACTGAAATGAGTAAAATATTTTTGTTTTCTTTATTTGTAACTATTTCCTTACACTACTGAGAGGGTATTCTAAACATAACTAGGGTAGCTAAGCTAAAAATCAATCTATTATATCAGAAAAACAGTTTCTACCCGTTACCTGATTTGGATGTCTCATCCATTCGGTTGGTACATCTGAAGGTAGGAGAGAGCAAGTTGGTCCGTCTGGTTTGGGCACCAATTCGTCTACTTGTTCACTAGACACTGTCCACTTAAAATCTTCTGTTAATTTTTTACCATCTTTAGCATCGAACAATGCTACAGTTGCAAAATACGGCTCCACCTTGAAATAAATTCAAAAAAATATCATCAACTATTCATTTTTATAATTATAAAGAGATAACTATTCTTAATTATAAAACAGATTTGCACATTAAGTTTGGAAATAGTCAATAAATAAACCCCAGCAATCATTACTGTTTAAATATAGCCAAGTTAAAGTTCAATTAATACAGCAGAACCATAATTATCTATCTCCTGATTCACCGTCTTCCTCGCTACGGCTGGTACACCTGCCGTACACACTCTCAAGATCCCTCTTTTCCCCCCTGGACTAACCCCCCTTCTCTCCTATCGCGCTCTTTCACACAGTTTTGTATATCACCCTCACTGAACTTGTTTGTTTACAAAACTTTTTTTTTAATAATATAGATAGATAGTTTAAAGTGTAGGAATATATCAAATTCTAACCTTTTAATAGGTTTTTAAGGTACTTAGATCATAGCTCATTTACTCTTCTTTTTTTTTTTTAAATTAGAGACTTATGCTGTTAGATAAACAGTCGTTAGTCACTTAAAATTTTCTTAGAATATAATAACTGATTTAAATAACTGTAATAACAGTTTAAAGCTAGAGCTTCTTAAAGATGATTTTAGTTTAGAAGAAAGACACATCAAGTTAAGAATACCTGACATATTGGATCTGGAGCTTGTAGTCGGAACCTAAGACTCTCACACTTGACTAATACTCTGAGACCAAAGTGTTCTCTGTAGGGTTCCACGTTATTATCTCCGCTAAGAGTACCGCTGCCTCCCACAGTCATACCACCTTTAGAATGCTGAAACAGTAGAACCAAACAAAATCAAATAATAATCTGTCTTTACAACTTTGCCTTGAATTTATTAGTAATAAAATTCCGACTGTATCGGTTGAAATTTATCGACGCAGAACATATTATCATGCTGTACAACGACTGTATTTTGAGTTTTTTTCCAACATGTGATAGCGACTTATCTCAAAAGAGGTGTCGCTCAATACTGGAATAAATACAATTATTCAGGGTGAAGACGTTGTTTGGTCGTTGAACTACATCTTATTTATGGATGTTGTAACATTTAGAGCTGTCAATTTTGAAAGAATAGTGAAATAATTTCAAAGGCTAAAAAATGCTTTCATGTGAAATAATTAAACTTTATACTATATCGATACAATAGTCCGGGAGAAAGCATACAAAAAAGTATCTGACAAACATCAAGCAAGAATTTTGTGTATAAGTCACTCTTTTGGTGCCTTTTAAGAATATTTAGTGAGGTAAGTTTGTCTGCGGGACATGGCATGGCAATAGGTGGAGAGTGGCCAACTCCTGCCCTTTTATTTATTGGACAACATGATGTTCATGATCCTGAGTACAAACTTAGTTAGCAGACTAATAATCAAGTTGATGTTAGTTTACCACTTAATAGGTTAGTTAATCAAATATTACTCCACATCAAAGAGGTCTCCTATTAAGTGAAAAATTATGGGTGATGGACCATTATAGGTGTAAATAAATAACGTTATTTCATTTTTATCGAGACGTTTCGACCCTTCTTATTAAGGTCATCTTCAGTCTTATCTTTTATTTAATGAGCTGTGTGGTACTAAAAAGCTGTAACATATATTCTTCTCCATAAGGGAACGTCAAATAATTAAATTAGTTTATAAATTAAAATACAACTTTTTAAGCTAACTACTATTCCACAACAACCGAAAAACTATTTACAGATAATAATTTAAACATAAAAACTTAAACAACGAAAAAGTAACAATAAACATTAACCAGAATATCACATTATTTAGACTGTTAAGACATAGTTACCTCACTACCTAGGTAGTGAGTACTTTTCGTACTTAAGTTACTTTTTCGTAGTACTTTTTCGTTGTTTAAGTTTTTATGTTTAAATTATTATCTGTAAATAGTTTTTCGGTTGTTGTGGAGTAGTAGTTAGCTTAAAAAGTTGTATTTTAATTTATAAACTAATTTAATTATTTGACGTTCTCTTATGGAGAAGAATATATGTTACAGCTTTTTAGTACCACACAGCTCATTAAATAAAATATAAGACTGAAAAAGACCTTAATAAGAAGGGTCGAAACGTCTCGATAAAATGAAATAACGTTATTTATTTACACCTATAATGGTCCATCACCCATAAACGGCAAGAATTAATCTAAAAAAGGTGTCAATCACAACATATCCGTAAAAAATTATCATCAACTTGATTTTTGGTCTACTAAGTTCGTACTCATGATCATGAAAATCATATTGTCCACCAAAAAGGGCGGGACATGGTCGCTTTCCACCGGTTTGTTTTTTTGCAAAGCTATGTCCCCGCAGACGAACTTAGCCGACTACATATTCTAAAAAGTACTTACACACAAAATTCAAGCTTGATGTTAGTTAGACAGTTTTTTTCACGCTATCTTCTGGACTATAATTTTTTACTACTACTACTACTACTACATTCTTTCTCCAAGAAAACAATTTATTATGTGATATCTCAATTTAAAAAAATTAAGTTTGACTGATTCCTGGACTGTAAATTACTTTTATCTACGACTTGCAGTGTAAGTGGACTTAACATTGCTAATAATAGGGAGGGAAGTGTTACTTCCCTCCCTTGGGAGTAAAAAAACAATCATACCAACTTAAAAGGTTTTTTTTAGGTAAATTTTAAGTATTATGTTGGTAGTAATGTTTTTTTAGCTGTTTTGTTTACTAATTCTTTACTTACTTACGTTACTTTAGGTTATCATACAAAGTTTTTAAATTAAAAAAAAAAAAAACTAAACGTAATTAAATTAAAAACGTATATTTAGTATAAAAATTGTTATTTTAAAAAATCAAGTAACTAAATATCAGTTTGAAGTGTTTAAATTACATGAATTTGTAGGTTAAACTTTTATACCTACAAACTTAATAGCTATTACCCATGGTGCACTAGTCGTAGATAAAATTTAATACGCAAAATTTATGTTTTCTCCTTCGGCGGTGCCTCAGGAGAAAACTTAACCTCGAGTAGGAAAAGATACTTCTCTTCTTTGTTGCGTAAATAACTATTTTAAACTAATAAAATTTACCAACAATTATTCAACAGAAAATACTAACTGGTATAAAAGGGTAAACCGAAAATAGTCTCCTCCTATTATCTCTTCTTGCGAGAGCAATAGAGCTGTCGGTTTCTCTAGAATACTTCATCAGCTGAGGATTGACGCTTTGCTCTAATCCTCTCAATGTTCCGTACGTTGCGTCTCCGGCACATCCTAGGGGCGGCATACTCCCTCCTGCCAAATAAACCAAAACATTCATTTTTTTTAGATGTACTTACAAATATATGCACATTAGGTGGCGCAAGAACAAAATTGACAGGTTTTATTTTAACCAACTAGTGTCATAAAATTTATTCACATCATCAGGGTTGTACTATACATAATATATGGCCCTACATATATGGACATACATATATGGGCCCTTTTTGACTTCGTTGCCCACCGTTTATTTATTTTTTATTTCTTATTAAATCCAAGTGAACTATTCTTTTTTGTTTAAAATTTATTGGATTAAAGGTTACTTTGCCTTGCTAGATAGTTAGATTAACAGATATTGTAATTTTTATTTACAGAAGTGTAATGTTCCTTTGTCCCAAAGGAATATTTGAACATTCCCCAGTTAAGATAGTTAATTAATTAAAAAGAGAGAAAAAAAAGAAGAACAATGTCAAATACAATAATGTAAGCAAACGGTGGGTAACCAAGTAAAATCTTTACACATGCGACATAATTTACTTTGTTACCCATCTTAAGGTGGGTAACAAAGTAAAAAAGTACCCATATATGAATACTAAACCTAGAGCTCATGTTGAAGTTAAATAATACCAGCCCATAAAAACCAAGTTTTTATTATAAATCCTTTATATATTTTGCATTTTAGTTCTGAAGGGAAATATTGGTATTCATTCATTTCAATTTTAAATAAATAATTTAAAATAAATTAATTAATTAATTATTATAATTATTTATATTTGTTACAATGATTTTGTACCGGTAGAGAGTCGAAATGCCAAGATTCAGCAAGATTGGATAATTAATTGAATTTTTATTTATTGTATTACTTTTTTAAATTTAATTATCCCATTCATTTTGAAAAAGATAATTTTTTTAAATTTAATTAATTAATGAAATTAATTAATTAATTAATTTGTTAAAATGTTTTTATATTGGTAGAGTCTATGTGCAAAGTTTGAGCTCGATTGGATGACTGGAAGTGGGTTAACTAGCCCTCCAAAGATTTTATATACCAACCAATTAATTAATTAATTAATTATTTTTTTATTTTATTTTTTAAAATTTATTTAATCCATTCATTTTATAAAAAAAGAATTAATTAAATTGAAAAATTAATTAATTAATTAATTAATTAAATTTAATTAATTAATTAATATGTTAAAATGTTTTTGTATTGGTAGAGAGTCTATGTACCAAATTTCAGCTCTATTGGATAAGTAGAAGAGGGTTAACTAGCCTTCCAAAGATGTTGACGCCAGGCACCCAGGCACCGAGTCACCCAGGCACCCAGCCAGCCAGGCACAAAAGTGAAGTTAATATAAAGGATTTAAAAAAGGACTGATAAAGAAATAATAGTAAAATGCAGATGGTGGAGATAGAAAGGATTGGAAGTGAGAACCAAAGGAACGTGAGAGGATTAACAGTAAATGACCAGGTGGTTAATTCAGGTAAAGTAACTAATATCACAAAACAACAAATCATACATATTGCATTGAAATAATAAATAATTAGAAAAACTTACAAACCAATAGAATAATAAACAAACTAGTTGGTTATGTAGCTTCTAACTAACTATGTAGCTTTTATTTAAAGCTTACCTCACTAATTTTAACCCTAATTTATAATTTAACGGTGGCTAATTCAAATCATATTATTTGTTTTTAAATTTAATTACTATTTACTTGACTTGCGAGAAGAATTCTGGAAAATTTTTGGATCCAAGAATAGGTGAAAATATTTATTTTCTTTCTGGATCGTATAAAATAATCAAACACACCGGATTAGTAATCTACTCTACAGGTAAAATTTAATGTAATATGGTACTTTTTAGATTGTTACTCCCCTTTGTTTTTTTTAATATAAACTACTTTGACTAAATAACTATTAAGATAGAGGAATATCACACTTCTATTTTTTTCAGGGGAGTAACAATCTAAAGAGGAATATTCCATACTCCTTCTTTAGATTATTACTTCCCTCTGTTTTTTTTTAAGGGGAGTTAGTCCAGTCAATTTATCATAATTCATTGCAAAAGGTCCGGCATTTATGATTTTTGGATATGTTGTTGGGACTAGCACCACTAGTAAAAACCCAAGTTTGCAGAATCCTAGACCCTGTGGAAGCAGAGTTATAGCTGATAAACATTGGAATGTTCCCCCTTTTTTCAGTTTTTTTATCTATATTTCCTTTTATGTCCATCTGAGAGAAAAAATAGTTATTATCAATCTTGTAGAGGAGAAAATTTGCTAACATTTTATATCAATAGCTTTTTTCTATAAGGACTATAGTTTTCTAATTACAGAGCATCGAAAATGCGATCATTTTTAAAAAATACTTAGGCCAGTCAAAACATACTTAATTAATTGCTAAATTCACAAACTGTGATGTAGTTCTGATTTTTTTATATGTTGTTCGGACCAGTTCGAGTAATGTGATCTTAAGTTTGCAGCTTTGAAAAACCTGTGCTAGCTGCGTAATTTGTGAAAAACTGGAAAAAATTCGGACTTTTTTCAGTTCTTTCCATATAACTCGTATACTATGCGTTTTTCGATGTTAGTCGTTATTACTATTTTTAAAGTCCAGTAATTTCGGAGCATGATTCTATGATTTTTTTTTCGTTGAATGCCCAAAACTTGTTATAAGAAGTGGTTTAGGTACAATTCTTAAAATTTACAATTTTTCCATTTTGTTATTTTTACGATAACAACAGAACTATTTGGTCTACAGGCTTCATTTTGTGATTGCATAAAAGCCAATTAAATTTACTACAACTTCATTTCTTACGACTTTTTTCGTAGAGGAGAGGCTTTATGCCGATATTTGCCCCGAAGCGAGAGCATTACTTAAATTTTTCCTTTTATTTAAAAACACTGCCAATCTTTGAAGCATCATATCCCAGTAACTGTAGGACGTACAGAGTTGTCGTTGGATGTAAAAAAAAGCCTTATATTTACTGCTACTACAATCCTAATGAATTTTCTCATAAGTTAACAGTTTTACGCCGATATTTGATAATTCTTATAGGGCCATATCTCGGAATCTATTGGACTTACAGAGTTGCCGTTGGACTTAAATTGTTGTAAATTTATTGTACTGAAAAAATAGTAAGAACACCTAACATCGAATGACACATAATTTACGAGGTATATAGCAGCAACTGAAAAAACTCCGAGAATTATTCAGTTTTTTTCATATAACGCAGCTAGCACAGGTTTTTCGAAGCCGCAAATTTAGAATTACACTACCCTAACTGGTCCGAACAACATATAAAAAAATCAGAACTATCACAAAATGTTTATTTCTTGTATTTTCACAAAGCATCGTATTTTCGATGCTCTGTAATTAGAAAACTATAGTCCTTAGAGAAAAAAAATTATTGACTTTAGTAATATTAGTAACTTTTCTCCTCTACAAAATTGGTAATAACCATTTTTTTCCAAGTGTTTAATTTTCGGCGCTATTTTGTCAAAAAACATCGAAATTTTTCGTGTCCCTCCCCCTAAAATCGTACTTCCGCTGTTACTAAAAATATAGAAAAATATGCAAAATGTGCGGTCTGCTGGGCCA
>KZ652460.1:41112-51547 GCA_001010745.2 Gerris buenoi | reverse complement strand
TAAACGAATAATGGCTGTAGTTGTACCCTCTATTAATTTATAATTCGTAGTGGATCCTTGAAGGGTAAAGGCGAAAGAAAATTACACTAATTTCATTCTAAGCGGCAACGTTTCGGCCTGGCCGGCCATTTTCAAGCCTAAAAATGTACGTATATTTCAATCAATCTACTACAATATATTTATGAATTTAACACCAAGAAGGATAAGTACAAATTAGTGACTTTACATACCTTAAATGAGCAAAACTTGAGTAAAGTGTAGTCAAACAAGAGTAAACATTCGTATTTAGGAATTTCTACCAAAATTCCGTCGTCAATAATAATTTAAAATACACCTCCTAACTTACAGCTTGAGTTCTTGTAACCAAAAAATAAATTAATAACAATAGTAACAACATAAATTAAGCATAACAAGTAACAATGGTAACAAAAACTGAATATAAAAAGGAATTAAAAGTTATCACAGACAGATTGCACTCCGTTGTTATTAATTTATTTTTTGGTTACAAGAACTCAAGCTGTAAGTTAGGAGGTGTATTTTAAATTATTATTGACGACGGAATTTTGGTAGAAATTCCTAAATACGAATGTTTACTCTTGTTTGACTACACTTTACTCAATTTTTGCTCATTTAAGATTGATTGAAATATACGTAGTTGGTTTTTATTATACCCCTGAAGACCTTAAATATGTAGAAATCTCTTAAATTTTCCGTTTTTTTTTTTTGTTTTTTTTTAAAGGGAGTAACCATCTAAAGAAGTGCCAATACTTAATTATCAAGAGCAAACGTTTTCTATTTGACTTCACCTCTCTCTAGAGAATTGGATCTCTTTTCCTCCTGCATTTTATTCTGGAGTAACACAAGGTTAAGTTTCGACACCCAATCATTGAGTTCTTCGTCAGTGTCGGCAGCTAAGCAGTAGGATTTATGACTTCCAGCCATGTGCAGCTCAAAACATAATTTGCCTCGTTTAGTATTCTGAAAACAAAATAAAATTTAATTACATATTCAGGTGAGCAACATATTATGTTAAATTGTGACTAGACTTCGAAAATTAGAAAATAGTTGCCTAATAATAACAAATTATTTTCACAAGATATTGGTGGTGCACCACATTTTCAAGAAAGAGCTGCCGGCGAAAATTTGTTAATCTTTTGGCAATATCGTATCAGTAAGGTGAGATTTTAACAATAATATGTTTAACCCTTTGACTGCGGAGGTATCACCAGGTGATATCTAGCATTTTCAACTGAGTGGTGGGAGGTATCACTTGGTGATACTGCATGGTTTGGAAAGGCGAGCATTATTCGAGAGAGGGGATAATGGAACTTCTTCATACGGGTTCTTTAGTTGTGTGGCTGGCTAAGAGATAGACCCAACATCATTTCACTCGTTTACTCCAGCTATGCTGGTTTGCAGACCTCCTTTTTTTCCAAACCCGCAACACTTCAGCTCCTGACCCTAAGGGAAAGGTCCCGCAGTCAAAGGGTTAAACAACCAATTACAATTCTCCTTGCATAAGATTCTTCTTTTAACCTAAATGTATAAGAAGATATTGTAAAAAACTAAGGCAGATAAACATATTTAAAATCCTAACCAGGGGGAAAAGAAAGTATACAGTTGATACAAACCAGTGTCCCCGAAGATCTGATTTAAAATAAGACAATATGCACAATACAATACGGGTTACGCCCATTGAAGTAGGTAGGAAAAACCACCTTTGTTTTAGTTTTTCAAATAAAATAAAAAGGCTAAACAACCCTCATTGATATTTTAGTTGAGATTAATTTATTTGATGCCTCTTCTATTCTCTCACCACATAAATCAAATCAACAGTTAAAATAAGATCCAAGTGCTGATTATAAGAGGTTGACTCACCTTGACTACATCGGTGCAGAAATCCATCACTATAGTCGCTTTAGCTTCACCCTTTCTTTCATCTTTATGAAGCTCTAAAATATATGTACCGTCAACTTCTTGCCTACAAACAAATAAATTTAAAAATATGAATATCAGAGGAAACACTCAATTAGTTCTTATTTATTAAAATAAATAATAAAAACAGAAAATAACACAAATTGATAGGCCGAGAATTTTAAGATTATATTATTCAGCAATAAATATATATTACTATGATGAATACTGTCATTTAACCCATTGAATGCGTAATCCAATTCATGAACCTACCTTAGTGACTCTAAACGATTTTAAAAATTAATTTAAAATAAAAAAAGTTTGGATCCACTTTGGATATAAACGTCAACAGTCCTGACGGAGCCTTGCAAGATGGTTCTATTCGAGGCACGGAGAATAGAGCTACTGAGGGCTTTAAGGAGGGGGCTTGGATCCACTGTGGATCCACCCGCCAGGTGTGTTAGCACAGCATGAATCCACCCGCATTGAATGGGTTAAGCCTACATTCCAGGTGACGGTAAAGCTAGAATAAATTGATTCATCAATCTCTAAACTAATAAATCTCCAGTTTTCACTTTTCTGCTAAATTCCTGTCCATAAATTATGTTTATACCAGTTAATGTGTGTATTTAAAAAAAAAACAAAAAAATTACAAGCCCTAGTCTACCTCCACCTTGCACAGTTAGTTTGTCTAAAAAAGTTGGTAAAAATAGTTACCTTATTAAAACAGAATTGACTCTTACTAAGTAACTATTACATTAATTCTTCAGTGTGCATGCACGCTGAAGATGATATTAAATGTCGAAATGAGTTTGCGCATTTTAATAGAAAATTGTGGTGAAAATATTGTTGTTACTCTCTACCAATCCCTCTAGTCATAATCATCAAGTTTTTACCTTTTAACCGTGTTTAAGTGAATTGCATTCATTTTGAAACAATATCTTTACATGCATTTTAAAAAAAAAAATATATATATATATATATAGAGCTACCTTAATGATTTTTTTACTTATTTTACCTCCCCAGCATGTTGGTTCATAGTGACTTTTTCACTGGCTAAATCCGTGAGATTTAGTTTTAGGACATCATATACTTGTGCCTCTAAAAAAAAGGGGGGGGGGAATTAATAGGAAACTGTTAAAACCTCAATTTCGTAGAAAATGGAGATAGTGCCCTTTACCTCCCATACACAGATATATATAAAACTAAGAGTGACAGTGACTGGCTGATCACTAATTCTCCTACTTCCCATTGACATAAAGAATTGAAATTTGGTACATAGATAGAGTATACCATAAATAGAAAAGCAAGGCCATTTTTATTTTGATATATGTCCGCCATATTAAATTATAGCCGCCATCTTGGATTTATTCACATTATATTATCTCAGCTTCAAGTGGACCTTGAGATCTGAAATTTGGTACATAGACTTATGGTAGCTAAAAAAGAAAATTAAAGGTAAGGTACTAACACATCAACATAGGGCCGCCATATTGAATTACAACTGCCATCTTGAATTTAATAAAACTCTATTATCTCAGTTTCTAGGGGACCTAGAGATCTGAAATTTAGCACATAAACCTATGGTAGCTAAAGAAGAAAATTAAAGGTGCTTTCACTTCAACATATAGCCGCCATCTTGGATTAATTCAGATACTATTATCTTAGCTTCCAGTGAATTTAAAGATCTTAAATTTGGTACATAGACTTATTGTAACTAAAATTGAAAATTGAATTTAGTATAAAATAGAATAATTGAAAATGCATAAAAAAAAATAATGTAATCTACTTTTACTAAAATAATTATGTAACAATAAAGATATTAATTATATTATTTTAATTATTATTTACACACAGCGCCAACTTCTAGACGGATAAGGTGCACAAAGCTCACCGATCCGGTTAGTTTAAAATATAGATGAAAGAGCAAACCCAAAGAATAAATGGAATTCTAACCTGAGGTAGCAGTATCTTCGTTTAAATGACTTTGAACCGATATTTGCAAACATTCTATCATTGCCAACTTCCGGTCCTTTCATCAGGAAACCTTGTTTAGTAATACGGTCCGGTTTTATCACAGCAGATTCCTAAATAACAAATTTCAATTTAATCATTAAATTATAATAAATCAAATATCTTTATAGAAATGTTCTAAGAAAATAATACACCTAGGCTAAATTAAGAAAAAAATACTAATTTGTGTCAATAAGGGTGTGTTAAATATGAAAAAATGCGACTCCATTTAGAATTTTTTCAAAAACGGCTATATTTCAGTTATGGATCAGATTCCTATGTATATGTTTGAAATGACTCATTTCTTTCGTTTTGACAGTAGTGTTTTCGGCTAGTGTGACAAATTACTTTTTTTAGTAATTAATTTTTAATTTTGATTTTTTTCTACAAGACTTAAATTTTAACTAACTTGGTTTGAAAATGTTCCAAAGAGGAATGAAATATAGCTGTTTTTGAAAAAATTTGAAATAGAGTACCATTTGAAAAAAAAAAAACAAAAAAAAACTGTAGATTTACATACAATTTTACATGTACAGGATGGGCCAAAAAAAACCGCACTTATTTGAACACTTATAGCTCAGCTTCTGTAGTAGATAGAGATATGGGGGTTTGTGGGGTCTGAAAACTACATTCTTCTACTTTACATTTCATATCAACTTTAAAAATGATTGGGTGAAAGCCACGACGAAAAAAGTCATTTTCCGGGTAGTAATCTTGTCTGGCACTATACTTTTGAGAGTATAACATACCATATACGATTTTAAAAATTAATTTAAAATAAAAAAAGTTTGGATCCACTTTGGATATAANGGGGGGGGGGGTTCTTCGTAGGTAAGTGATAGTAATCCCTCAGTGTTATAACAAACATTGAAGATGTGTTAAGCACAATGTTGCCTGAAGTCTGGACAATTCTCTTGCAAGTATTGAATTGTTTGTAAGGAGCGATGGGACGGGGTAACATCTTGCCTAAACGTGTAATTTAGCATTTGATCTTTAATTTCAGACAAAATTTGTTCTTAACCCATCTTCAATGTTTGCTATAACACTGAAGGACTCCTCCCACTTACCTTAAACGAACTGTAGATTTACATACAATTTTATATATTTTTAATTATCTTGTGTCTTCATTATCTTGTAAACATGTCAGTTGGATTGATTAGTACGCTGTGTTTGTTAGCAATCCTTTTTAGAAGGACAGCCCACATGATTACTATTTTTGTAAATAAAGTGTTTTCTCTTAACACACCCCCTATTGACACAAATTAGTATCCTTATATATTTAATTAAAGGGGACAACTAAAATAGAAATAGAAACTAGCTCTAAATTTGGAGGGCCCTGTCATAAACTCTAAAATATGTTGAAGAAAAAGCTCAAAAACAGTTTTGAAGATTTAAAATTAAAAAGCACTAACATGTAGCTCATTTAAATACCAACTTCTCTAATTAAGTTGCTTTACCAGAAAAATCTAGCTTCTCAGAAAATAGCCCAAATCGGTAACAAACGGACAAGGTTAATTTTCCCCACAGGGGAAAAATATTAACCACTTATTTTCTGGTTTAATTTAAATCAAATTATAATTATACAGAGACAGAGTAAAATAGACTCCAGCGCCGGGATTTGAACCACGGGCCTCCTTTATTTCCAGTACAGACGCTCTTTCCAACTAAGCTACACAAGAGAATGATTTTTCTCTGCCATAACCGATAACTAGTCCTGAATCCAAGCTTTCAATATTTCTACGAGTTTAGCAAGTCAATAATTTCTGTCGGCACCATCCAGTACAGATTACAACAAATAACGGAAACAGCAAAACTTACATCTTCAAAAGGATCAGTGTCGACTTCATAAACTTCGTCCTTAAGGTCTTCTGTTTTGGATATTCTACAACAAAAAGCATCAAGTTAGAAATCGTAATGAGTCATTTGATTCAAAGTGATGTGGAAAAGAGCCTCTTCTAGATCAAACTTGCAATCTTTTAATTCTAACAGATTAAATTCAATTCAAATAAAAACCTATATAACTCGTAACAAATAAATATTGGAAAATGACACATTTAAATGGGCTGCATCGAGGGGCCTCGGACAGCTCTACAACCTAAGCTTAATATCAGATAAAGAGGCTAGAGAAACCACAAATATTTCTAAATTTGTAATACATGAAGTCTGTATGAGGTCCCGTCTGCAGGCTATTTAACTTTTAGTACCGATCGGATTTTAAATTTCACTTCAAAAATAAAAAATAATGAAACTTAAGCAGATGAGGTATTGATACTGACTTGGGAAGTTCTAAATAGCTGCCGGAGTAAGCGGAATACTTATAATGAATCAAGTTCCAGTCTGAAGTGTAACTCTTGACACATTCCTTGGTGAGGAGGGAAGACTCGATGAGGTCGGAAGGCGGCGGTAGTCCGGTGGTCTCGGCCCGGTACTTCCGGGGAACCGTGATTTGCTGTAAAATAACACCGTTCGAATCGTTTTACTCGTCAAAGGCTTAATAACTTATTGGTCATAACAAACTTTTGGGTGTGACCATATATCAATATTCGGACTGTCGCCGGAAACATACATGCGACAAACGTCTACAAAACAAACTTATTTCAGATAATGATAAATAAGGTAAAAAGAAGTGTACCGAAACATCGTCCGTAGGATAGAGAAGTAACTCCCTTTGGGGGTCGTTCTGCAATATTGTTTTACTCCGGAGGATGTAACTTTCGAAATCCATAGGCTCCACGAACTGGGTTTTACTCTAGAGAACCGATAGAGAAATGCACAATTAGTCCAGTTACCAATAATAGATTTTAGTATGACCGAAGTAAATTAAACAAATAAGTACTTACCAGAAATGTACTCTCTCTTACTACTTGCGAAACGGTTTCTCTGAGTTGGGCCGCCATCCCTGGCTTCCTCAGGCCCTTGGTGAATTTTCGTTCGGCCATTTCGAGTCCGGACGTAAATAAAATTCGAAATATTTACGATTACATTACGGAGAAATAACGAAAATCCTTCTGGACAAACCGCCGCTAACCCCACACGTAAACATTTCGCAGTAGAAATTGATAATCAGCTGATAGGGACCCCGAAATCAAAAGTGCTGCCAACGAAACGGGCCATCACCTGGAAACGAGGAAAATATTTACAAAATTAATACGAAGAATTTATTTGACGGATGGATGACAAATGATCTCGTTTTTTGTTAAATTTTTTTGAATCGTTATCGAAAGGGATCCATGGGATGAAAATGGTCATGCTGTCGAATGGCGCAGCTGCAGTGTGCCCCCGATTCAACGGTACAGTCGGCAACGTCCTCTTTCGTCAGGTGAGCGGAATGGAAGATGAATTGGAAGATAGGATATTTTACCAGACTTATATTTCACACATGAAGTTAATATCAAAGTTTGCCGTAGGCCTACCCCTCAATTCCTCGCACCTCGGGTACGTCTGGAGAATACTCCGTTCGTACGTGTTGAAGCCCGAAGTGCTTCTCTTGACTTCCCTCTTAGTGTTGGTCGTAGTTTATATTCAGTACGTCGAAGTGTGGAGTAGGAGCCTACTTAATAAGTTACATTTTACTTTGGGAACGACAGTCCCGTCTAAAGTTCAAAAGTTGCAGTATTTCGTGAAGCCGTCGGGAGATTTCGACAAGTCGAGTTGGGAGTTGAAGAGGGACTATGTGGCCGCCTACGCGATCCAGGGCAGGAGACCGAGGATGGAGGACAGGTTCGTCGTGTCGGAGAACATCGACAACACCGGCGTCTCCTTCTACGCAGTGTTCGACGGACACGGTGGAGAGGTAGTTACTTACTCTTCAATTCCTCACACTAATTAATGATGAAACAGCCCGAGTTTTGGCCTAGTTACTTCTCAGGTTTATAACGTATATTTGGTATCTAGCTTGTGAGGAAGCTAGACTCCTTCGAACCGGCATTTAGCACTTGCTTAATTGTTAAAAAAATAATGTTGGCGAGACCCTTATGAGTACAGAACTGTAAAGCCTGGGCCATCCCTTTGGCCGACCTTTGCCAATAGACCCATTTACAAATATTTGCCTCCCCCTCCTGCATAAAGCACCAGCGGCTAGGCTAGTAACACTCCGCCTCAATGTGTCTTGGCCAATATTTGCCTTGGGTGAACTATAACTCGTAAGACATTTTAACTGAAAGTATGAATATTGCCGAAGGGAAGTGTACCTTTAGTAAGCAGACAAAAGTGTGTTGACTAGCCATGAAAAAGCTACTTAAAACTAAAATAAAAAAGATCTGTTAAATTCCATTTAACCCGAGTAACGTACTATTAAAATATATACCACGGTGCTGATGAAGAGCCAGTCAGAAAGAAATAAATAATTTTGTCACCGGTCCTCTGTGTTCACTGAGAACTTCTCATGTACTTATAAGGAGCACCTCCTTAGTCTTCTCCCACCCCTTTTAGCTACAAAAGCCCTCTGCTCTCGTCACCCTGTGCCCAAATTGTAATTCGGGTGGCTGACATTCTGGAGAGTTCAGGACACAAAATTTATCTCCTTTAGCAAGAAAACTATTTTTACTCAGATATAATTTGCACCTTATTAAGTAGTCTATAAGTAATATTGAAGTTTCATATGAGAATTTAATAATGTTTATATTAAATGTGTGTGTACTCTTGAATGTACATTTAGGAAGCTATAAGTTAAATATGAAAAACACCCATAAACTTTCTATTTAGAACACTTTGTAATATATTGATCATTTAGATTAAAACATGCAATATAACAATTTTAGAACACATTTCTTTAAAAAACAAACATGACATCTGTCAAAATATTAACTGTAAACAACTTGACATCAACACTCCCCCTAGTTGTGAAGTTCAGTTCATAGTAGTCCAATTTTACTACACAGATCCTTGACCCTAGGAGAATGTAGTGGTTTTGTCAATAGATCAGCAAGCTGCTCTTGAGTTGCTACTTTTGCAATACCTATAATACCGTCAGTCACAAGTTCTCTTACATAAAAATGACGAAGACGAATATGTTTTGTTCTCTTGTGGTACTCAGGGTTTTGAGCTAACTTAATAGCAGCTTCATTGTCTACTTGAAGAACTTGAACATTATCTTTAAGATGTCCTAGTTCATTCAATACGTTCTTAAGATAAACCATTTCTCTAGCTCCTTCACTAGCTGCAATTATTTCTGCTTCGGTGGTGGACACGGCTACAGATGGTTGCCTTTGGCTCAGCCACATAACCGGACCTCCGGAATACATACATATAACGCCTGATGTTGATCTGCCTGTTTCCAAATCACCTCCGTGATCAGCATCACTATAACTCTCTAGACAGTCTCTCTTGTATCCTTTCCTATAAGTTATTTTATAATCAACTGTCCCCTTCAGATACCTCAAAATTCGTTTGACTTGAATTTTATTTTCTGCTGATGGATTTTCAAGATTCCTTGATACAACGCTAACAGCATAGGCGATATCTGGCCTAGTTCCAGTTACTAAATACATTAGCGCTCCTACTATTTGTCGATAAGGAAAACTATTATCTAATTTTTCTTCTGCACTCTTTATCTCAGAACTTGAAATTATCGGAGTTGAGACAGCACGACAGTTGCTCATACCAAACTTTTCCAAAAGTTTCTTGATGTATTGTGTTTGGCTTAATTTAATTGATTCGTCCGATTTTTCAATTTCCATACCTAAGAAAAATGATGCTGACTTCTCTGTAATTTTAAATTCTTGTTTTAATTCACTAATAAATTCCTTTAAAACGTTTTTATCTGTTGCTGCGACTAACCCATCGTCTACATACAATGCAAGATAAACTTTCTTCTCTCCCCTCTCTCTTAAAAACAAGCAGCAATCAGATTTACTCCTGGTGAAACCAATCTTCTCTAAATAATCACTAATTCTGATGTTCCAGCATCTTGGGGCCTGTTTAAGTCCATACAAGCTTCTTTTCAGTCTGCATACTCTCCTAGTGCCATCATTGAAACCTTCTGGCTGTTTCATATAAATTACTTCACTTAAGGAACCATATAAAAATGCTGTGGTAACATCAAATTGAGATAAAACTAAATTTTCATTCGCAGCTACACTTAAAAGAGTCCTAATAGTACTACTCCTAGCTACTGGTGAAAAAGTCTGTTCAAAATCAATACCTTTCTTCTGCGAGAATCCTTTGATTACTAATCTAGCCTTAAACCTCTCAACAGTTCCATCTGGGTTAGTTTTAATTTTATATACCCACTTGCATGGAATCGCTTTCTTCCCAGGTGGTAAATCTTCCATTACCCAGGTTCCATTCTCTTTCAGTGACTTAATTTCTTTCTCCATTGCGACATACCAATCATCTTTATGGTCTGATGCTATTACCTCTTTGAAATTGTTAGGCTCTTTAATATCACTAACAACTGCTAGCATATTTGATATTGTACTTTCATCAGGATTTAAAATTGACTTAACTGATTTTCCATACTCATACTGCCTCTGTTCAGCATCCTTAATAGCATCATCATCAAATCCTG